>JANSTU010000993.1:0-19229 GCA_027564075.1 Bolitophila hybrida
CTCGATTCTTGGATCGCGTCAAAAGACCAGTCGTTCTTTCGCCAGGGAATCCGTTTGTTGCCCGAAAGATGGGATAATATAGTAGCTTCAGACGGGCAATACTTTGAACATTAAGATTGTTTTGATATTTGAACAATAAAGCTCGAAAACTCATGAATTTACATTTAAAACTTAGTTGAAGACCTATTATGTACATTTTTGGAACGTGTTTTCCCTCGATTCTTACAAAATTTTGTGTTCTCCAGTAATTTGTTAGGGAACACAATGTCTTCTATTAAATAGTTATTTGCATAACTAGGGGAGAAAATAGACTAGACTACATCGAATAAATCACCAGAGATAATTGTTTAAAGAAAGTTTCACGCGATTCGTCCCAAACCGCGTGTGTATATACAATTGTCAGTGCCGCGCAATATTAAACCACCGCGTGTGTGCACATGTTGAATCGACAAATACAGCAGACAAAGGGACACATATATACATAAACAGTACGAGCAATGAGAGGCGAGAAAGTAAAATGTGTCTGCAATTGGTCATTTTCTCAATGCTAAGCAGGTGCCGAAAGTACGACTTTCGCATGCACTGTGATGTAATGTTTATTTAATAACAATAAAAACATATGCCGAAAACGTAATAAAATTGTCTAATCAGGCTTGGGAAAATGGCAAAAATATACTAGCAGGTCATTGTTCGCTTCGAGTCATGTTCTAGCGAGTTGTAATATTTTCGATATAGAACTTTTTATGAACATATTTTATAATATTCAAAGAACCATATTTACACAGATATGACCTTCAGATTTTTAAGCTTAAATTAAATTTATTAATTATTTATCATATCGTACAGAACTGGCGGCTGAACCTTTAAATTTGACCGGCGGCAATTGGCTGAGGCCGATTTTTTCATTGTAAATAGTTTACATCTTGGTTTATATAAAAATATATAGACAAGGAAGCAGATTATTTTTATTAAAAAAAATGTTTAGTTTTGCTGTTAAAATGAAAACTGGCGGCATAATCCTTTTAAATATGTCGTTTTTTTAAATTAATGCCTTCTAATTGATTTCCTTGATCTTCGATCTAAGCTAATTTGTATAAATAAAACAAGTTGTCCAAGTAGCTTCGATGTTGAAATTACAAATTAAAGTTAACAAAAAATAAAAAATATGTTTATGTACATAAAACATTAGTACTTTCGATTAAAAAAACATAAAAACATATTTTTTAAATGTTTAATAAATGGTGGAAGTCCCAATAATAGTTGTGATAATTGTTATTCAGAATTACGTTTTAACTGAGCCTCATTTTATATGTGAAATAATTTTTTTTTTGACACAGAGATGCTAAAATTGCAAAATTATTACAAATCACGTCCAGGCACTGATGCATGTTTTTTATTTGGTTTTAGCTATTATCTGTGTTTTTACGGTTTGAGCAAAAACTCAATGTTGGAGATAATTTAATTATCTAAATTTTTTGCTTATCTCGATATCTGATTGTTTTTAACAAATATTACGGAGAATAGACCCCAGGAGTGAAAACGCACTTTTCCACTTTTCACCATTCTTCATCGGATAAAAAACTCTCATTTAATTGACAACAAACTATGTGATGGTCAATTAACCCGGGAATGAGCCAACGTTCATTGTTTTCGTGAAATACGAACATCGTGGTACCACACTTTTACCTGGCAAAACTTTGATGTCGTTTGCAAATCAACGAAGTCGTTATGAATATAATGGCCTTTAGTAGTCTACTTTTTTAAACAAATATGTCCTCGAAATTTCAAGTCAATCCAAATAAAATTGAATGAGGTATTCGCTTTGAAATAGAAGCACATGTTACGCCATAAAACCCATATACTGATATCAGTAAACAAACTTTACTTGAACGATGTGGTGGATTCAATCAAAATAATAATGAAAGTTCAATCAATTAATTTGGAAAATCTGCTTGTAGATCGTGTCATGTGGATTTTTAAAAAAAATCTGATGAATTTATCATTGAAGGAACGAACTATCTTATACTCCATCGGAGTAAACTTTGGTCGTCATAAGGCACACTGGATTTCGGCCAAGAGCACCAAGTTACCACAAGTTAAAATAAATTGTTTTCTTCGTGTAAACTGAAGCTGAAACTATAAACGCATTTTCCCTCAAAATGGTATTTCTCAAGTCGGTGAACAACAACTCAAACTCAAAAGCTATATTGAACGAATCTAGTTTTTCATTGTTTTATAAATTAAATTTAACAAGCCAAATTGTCAAAAAATGCATATTTTTACATCGAACCATTAAAGACTAAGTTAAATACAATCCGGACAAGTTTCAATTTGAATTTCCCGCCATATTGTAGTTCCGTCAGAGGTTGCGATTGAGGTTCTTGAACGCCATGGGCGTCTAGTAAACATAATAATCATACTCTTAAAACCGACCGAGATCATTCGATTCTTCGGGAGATCGATTGTTTATGATGTTGTGGCGAAATACAATGCTTCGGAGAAGTCCGTGGAATGTTCCGCTAACCCGGCGAGGAGTTCCCCCGAGGGAACGGGTGTTACGAACTCCAGCGGTCGTAGAAAGGGCTCACGAGATGATTTCGGAGGACTCTGGATAATCGTTGCGGACATTGGCATCAGTAATGGATGTCTGCGAGCGAACAAGGAGGTTCAAATCCGTTGCTGAACGTGTTACAAACAAGTCGCGGCACCCTAATATCGCGTTTGCGTTACAGAGAGCATGCGGACGCTTCAGGACAAGGATGGAGGCGTTTATTGAGGCCAACGGCGGTTATATTGTATATTGAGTAATTGTACATCTGACAGGTCACACGAATATTGACTAAAAACATTTTCTCTTTGTGTCAATAAATTATATTTTAAAACAGAGTTTCATTTGTCAGAATTTAACTGTATATATTTCAACTTCACAAGCAAAGGTATGGATTTTTTTTGTTATGTCTGACTATTTGCGGGCTTATGAGGAGAACGCGTTTTAAAATTTGATTTTATTGACTCGATTTAGACCTAAGTTGTTTGTAACCCGCCTTTCGTTACGTATTATAATAATTATAAAACTTAATGACACAGAAAACGAGTGGCATGTTCAACACACTCGGTGTCGAGTTTGTGTTATGACAGCGTAGTCCGTTAGAACGATCGGCGTGATAGTTCACAATAGCGTTTAATTAGGGCTAAATTCCACTGTGTGTTCAACTTTCATAATGTCCCAGTAACCTATATTTTTGTTGTGATATTTAGATTAATTATAACGTAGTATTAAACCACGATCAGAACCATGATACAGGCACTCTCTCATTAATAGGAGGTGCAAACATTGCCAAGTTGAGAAAAGGTGCGAAATGTTTTTTTGTGGCACAAAGAGGGCCGTTAAAATGTAATAGCCGTTTATTTTAAAAACCCATCAAAATTATTATTTTTTTCGATCTTAAAGCGACAAACCCCCAAATGCACTGGGGGTTGTGACGTCACTAGCTCCCCCTTTTAGAGGGAGTTTATATAAAACATTTTTGTTTGAAGAAACATCGTTCAAATGAATAATTTTAATAAAAAAAACTGCAATTTATTTTCTTTTCTTTTTTTTAACTGAAATCTTAAAACCAACAATTTAATAACCCAATGTCCCTTCCGAGGGAGCGGAGGTTAAAGTTTGTATGATTTTTTTTTAAATCTCCAACCTTTAAAAACTTCTTGAAACAAACATTAACCCCCGCTCCCTCAGAAGGGGGTCGGCAAAATCTGAATGAAACCTAATTCGTACTCCTTTAAATTTGGATACCAAAGTACAGTTTAGGGTCTTAAGACAAACTGCTGATATATGAGCTAAAGAAGGACTAACTAAACATACTAGTGTCTATTATTGATAATATATAAACTTAATTGCCTCGGCAAAGAGCAATTGTCCAGAAGTTTTGCGTAACCTCAGGATTAGAACCAAATGGTTTAGTAACGATTTCATTTTTTCAACCCTGCCTGATATTTTTGTATGGGTTTCAACATTTGCTTTACAGGCCCCAAACGATTATTAATTTTACGTGTTTGCTATCAATAAACAATTAGAAATGCCCTCATCAACTTTTTGTTTGATCATGAAAAGAACATTTATGTCGTTCTTTTTTATTAAAATATCTGAAAATATATACATATATATCCTTTAAATTGACTAAAATAATGTACCTGTATACCCTTTTGTGTGTGTGCTGTGGATTGAATAAAATGTAATTCAAGTCAATCAATTATTAATAAATGTTCAATGAGCTATATAGAATTTTGTACAAGTGTATTCAAAACGATTTATATAATTGCTTACATACTTCATATTTATTATATTTATGTGCTCACGCAAAATGTGAAGAGAGTGTTGAGGCAAGCGCCCTTTATAAATATTCTTTGAGCTAATATTTACATAACATATATTTATTGATTTTTTTTTGTAGCGAATATATAATTTATGTAGCTTGTATAATATGTATATATATAATATTTGTGTACATTATGTCAACATGTAAATGTGTTTATGAACATGTATTTGTTAGAACGAGTACTTATTATATAATACACGTAATAGATTGCATTTCAGAAAGTGTATACTGCTTATTATCTTTAGGTAATGATTTTAAGTTGCCATCTCGGATGAATTAGTTGTCATGCAAGAAGGTTTAATTAGTATATATTTTTTATAGAGTCTTGATATAGATTTTGTGGATAAGTACTTGCAAATTATAATTATATTTTAACAGTTTTAATGGACTCGTATATGGGTTTTTTATTGGCTGCAGAATATTTGTATTGTTAAAAGCTCTATTAAAAATCGTTGTATCGCTTTTGGCTTTTTAATGTTTTAACAATATTTTTACTTATTATTTTACTTTAGGGATTACTTATTTTTTTTTGTAAAAAGTTATCCCAGGGAGTAGTTGAATTAAGCTACATAAAATGTTTACCAACATATTTGGGAGGACTCCATTGTGTACTGAACCACCATTAGGGCAAATAAATGTTGTGTACTCCGGATTTAGGGTAATATTGACCCGATATAGATTATGGAGGAAATGTGTGTTTTACTATATCTAATGTATTTTTAGGAGAAAGTGTGTGGTGATTACGGCTTCAGATTTGGTTGACTAAAATTGACAAAATTTCAAAAGCTGAGCATCAGATGGCCAATTTGTCGCTGTCGATATACATATTTGTCTGTAACATACCATTCAGCACTGTCGAGCATCGCATTTTAATTATTTTTTTTTAAAGATATGCGTCCCATTTATAACTCTTCAACTCGCAAGACGCTTTCGATCTCGCTTCTAGATAAGATATATAAAGATTTGCAAGAATCTATAAGCTTTAAGATAATATCTGTTTTCTTGATTGACGGGTGGAAAAATAAAAATGCAAACACAAAAAACGTTGCAGCGATATTGCATAATTACATTTTGGCACATGACCTGTAATTCTCATACAGAAAATGTATTGACAAAACAACTAGTTTCGGACAGTATGGCATCACGTATCACACTTGTTTTAAAAGCTTTTTCAGGGTCTGACATGGAACATTTAATAAATAGAGGTGGACCTCGAATTCAGCTTCCATGTGAAACGCGATGTGTTTGAAACTTTATAAAAACCTCTCTTTTATAAAAAAAAGTTATTGCCCGCAGAACATATAACAAAATTACTGTACGAAACAAAATTTATTAAGAGAGTTAATGATTCTATTGAACTTTTTAATCCTATATGCACTCTAATTAATTGTCTCTGCCTAACAATGGCTAGGATTAAAGTTTCCTGTGTAGTACGAGAAAAAAAATAATATTCTCTGCATGAGTAAATTCTTACAATTGAGGAGTTCTTGCTCCAAGAAATTTCCGCAGAAGGGTTTAATGAGAATGAAGGAATTTTTGGATCTCTAATTAAAACATATTTTAAAAATCCATGAACTTTATGGGGTCATGCTTCTTCAGCGCGTATTTTCTAATTGGTCTTACTTTTATAACCCCTTAAGAATTAAACTAACATTCGAAAGATCAAAAAGCTGCTATTCAATTATCACACGCTGAAGCTTCAGGAAAGCTCAAGCGTGTACCTTACTTCGGAGTAGTATTAACCTTTGGACTCTATACCCATATTTTTATTAATTTTTTGTTGTCCATATTGGTTGAAATTAAATTATTATTATTTAAAATATTTTTATAAATTTAAATTATAATAATTTATGACGATATACCTTGGTACAATGCTAAATGTCCTGCCGAGAAAATCCAAACACGCATTACAGCAGACAGCCGTTGCCTTTTTTCTAGCATTTTTTTTTTATATTATTATTATTATACTCTACTCTACTCTCTACTCTACTTCGTCCGGTAGTTTTGTATGTCTGTAAGTCTTGTACACGAGCTCATGCCGGCTACTAGTGTCATGAATGAGTGGATCACATATGGCGAGGTTCAATATACGAGATCCTTTGGATTGCTAAGTTGGAGGTGATTGGTAATATTTTATATGACCCTAAGCTTGTTTATTCTGGAATTTTGGAAATAAAATGTATTTTATACTTAGAGCGAAAAGTATATTGGGAATACATTATGTTACGACTCTTTCGGGGTTCATCGCTAACAAACTGTGTTGGTCTGCAAATTGTGTGGCGGTCCGCAAAACAAGAATAATAAAAATGCTTATGTGATCTTTGTTAAGCTAAGTGTACATCGACCACGGAATGCAAAAAAAAAAATCCTATCCTTTTTTGTAGACATAACTCGCAATTGGGATACGTTCATGTTGGAGTTTTGTTAGAGACAACACACTTATGTGACAGAATACAATAACCTCCAACAACATACCATTCCGTAGCCTCACTTTCGCATCGACTACCCATAAAAACATGAACATTTCATGCCTGTACCTGGATTCGAACTTACGGTCCCTGGGTTATGAGGCAGTAACCTATTTCACTGCCCAACAGATACCACTTTTGTATATATAAGACATTTCAAATCATTTACTCAATATCAATAGTAACCTTCACATAAATGTTCAAAAACTATTTAAAGACATTTCAGCCAGTAAAGGACATTGTATACAACAAATATCCAATAATAAATTTGAGAACTTTATTCTAAGTAATAAAATAAAACAATGATACTAAAAAAGTTCTTTAGTTTGTTTATGAAGTTTATGATGTCAGCCTTATGGTGGCTTCTTCGAATATGTTTGGTCACCGCTACAGCCACATTTTGTTCCCTATAGCGTTTTAATTAAATCTATGGAAACATATGTAAAGTTATAGTTATAGTTATAGTTATGTATATATAATGTAGGTAAGGTATTATGAATGGCCTATTATGAACTTGTTAGTTTATCGGATATAGTTCAACATAGTTTCAATGTTCGTGACGTGGATATAAAGTTTAGAATTTAGAACTTGCTACGTACATCACCGTATTCATCGCTTGACATTTGTGATTACTGATTAAGCTGCTATTGTCTCAATTTATTATATGCGGTTTACATATTATTATATTAATTTATAATATAATAATAATAATAGAAAAGATCATTTTTGTATTGTTATAAATAGTTTTGGCTGATAAGCAGTATATTCATTAATAGTTGGCGGAAAAGTAGTCAAAGTTTGACCAAAAATATAAGGAGGGTTAAAGTAGAACTTATTTAAAAAAAACGATTTTATTCATCAATATTGTCTCCTTCTAGGCTGATACAATCAGTCCAGTGAAGTTCCGTATTGGTCAACTTTCACTGGTTGCTGTCCATTGAGCTTACTCAGGAGTGAAATGGTGGTTCCAGGTTTCATCCATTGTCACATAACGACGCTTGATATTATTACTAACTAAACCAACGAAATCATCACCTCTGACCAGAAAAGTATCTACTTCGTGTTCTGAATAAACCCAATTCTATTGAAGAATTCGGAACAGGAAGTCGACTAATGCGGCAAATTTCACGAAACGGATTCTGTAGAAGGTCGTGATTCTGCAATTATCAGGCGCTCAGAAGGATTATTAAAGTGTTCTCAGAGCGGACAAGAGCTTCTCTTGAGTTGTGTTTTGAGAAGAATTGGAGGGAGTCCACGCTTTATCTAGACTACACAAAATACTCCTCATTTGCCGGAAATGCACTTTCCTATCAGAAAGGTTGGTGATGACAAGGTTGTAAACCCTCATGTGATCACAACCACTGAAAACTGGAGAGAAGCAAGATCAATCATTAATGAAGATAAACTAATTTGGACAATAAAATATTTTTTACCATTCAAATCTCTCGGAGAAGTTCTAATAGCATTGATCTAATTCAGTCTTCCCTGGTCGATATGTTTGTAGGATGTCTATCCTGGAGAAATGTTCGCTTCGCTTTCATTGCAGGAATCTCGATCTTTCAGTTAACACCGGAAAACCGAAATGAGTCTGTTTATCAGGAAAACAGTATACTCTATAAAATATCTAGGTATTATTATTGACAGTAAATGAGAGAGACAAATGCTTTCTGGCAATATCGAAAATCCTTTGGCAAATCATTACTTATCGTTACTCTTGCTCAAAGTGGTTCAATGGTTCTATACCGCAATTATACAAAACGACTTGTTTGCATTGGCATTACTGGAGCGAACCTGATGTCCTACCACCTCCCCTGAGATTCACCTTAACCTGCCCCCACTCCACATTCTAATCGAATGCTAAGTTTGGTCGGCGGCCTATAGGCTCTTTTAAAGCTAAAAATTCCGGTCAATCTCATCTTTAAAATGTATAAACAAACGTGTTTACATCGGCTCGGAATAGTAAGACCGCCGGATTGGATTGGATCTCGATGCACGTCAAGACTCGTACAGAACTGTCGGGAGGAATTGCAGAAACTATATATCGGAAAAAATGGCAGTGATTCAGGTTTCATTGGACCGGAACCTGCTGTAGGTATACTGTTTACCTTAAGAAGATTCTGGACCAAGGAGGCTATGATTCACTGTACAATATCCAAACAGAAGAATAAACCATGCCCCAAAAAACCAAAGCAGCAAGATGATGTATCTTGGTCGAAGCGACTTGGCTTTAGTCTGCTGGATCCTAACCGGCACATCTGGTTAACTATAATTTTTATTAAGAAAGTCCAACTAGCTCATGGCTACTCATTCTGGGATCTCACCAGATCTAAATGGGTCCATTAAGTTTCCTACGCTGGAGTACTCATCGAGTTTATTCTCCCATCCAAAATCAAAAAACAAAATAAATAAAAACCTTCAAAATATTTAACCATAAACAAATACGTTCCAAATTAATAAATGAATAAATATTAAAATTACGTTATCCATTCAAAAGAAATGAAATAATTAATAGCATATTTATGGTGTCAATGATATGAATTTTTCATTTGTTTTATTACTTTATTTTTTAGTAGATTTTCATTATAAAAACTAGAAATACTAGAAATGATTCCAATTTCAAAATAATGTAGGGTTTTTTTTTAATTGGATGAGAAAAGTGAGGTGGAAAATTGTCATAAATTGTATACTTTAAAAAAGGTCGGAACTTTCTTATTGTATAAATAAATCGTATTTTAGATTAAACGGAATCCCATTTTCTCCCTTATCATTTTTTTGAACCTCTAAGGGATATTCTTTTATGAGGCTAAAAAGTTGGTATGAAGCATATTTAATTAGAACAGCACATTTACATTTACAGGCACCCTAAAAGTGATGGGAGACGGTAAAATAGGGAAATCATTTTTTAGACAAAAGATGGTATGATTTTAATGGCAGTCGATTAAATGATTTTTTCAAAAAAAAAAAAAATGCAAAAAAAACAAGGATTTTCTCACAAAATGGGTTTGGTTAACATATCATTATTCATTTTTATTTAAAAAAAACGCAATTGACATCCAAAATGTATAAATAAACCTTTGCCAAATAATGGTCTGTCTGTCCCCTAAACTTTGATCATTCCTAACTTCCTTTTAGGCGACAGGCGGTAAAATGCAATTTTTCAGAGATTACAAAACAGAATATTTGTTTGTTTTTTGTTTTTAATCTAAAAATGTAAAAAAAAGTTTTTTAAGTGTGTCCGGAGCTCATTTCTGCCTAAAACGTAGAGTTTGTGGTAGCAGTGGTCTAGGTTACTGCCTCATAACCTTTTGGCTGTGAGTTCGACTCCAGATAATATCATGACATTTTTTAATTTATACAAATTTTCATGTATTTTTGACTGTGTATTTTCACGGACTCGCCATGGTCCTTATAAGGCGACAAATCATGAAACCTTTGTATAAATACATCCTTTTATTTTTTTCCATCGGGTAGTTCACTCTTAATTGACACTGGACATGTAACTTTATTGAAGCAAAGATTTCCAAGCTGAAAGGTATCTCAATCGTGTAGTTCCACATGAACTTCAAATGAGGCTTCCAAATTGAACTGGAATTCTATATTTTTTTCATCATATTTAAATGTTATGTTTTAAAGAATAAACTATTCTATTCTCCTCTAGATGCGCTTGTATACAGTCCCAAATTGTCATGTCAAATAATAAATGAATAAATGTATAAAGCAAGAAAAAGCTTTTCAGAGGAGGCCCAGACCAACTACGAAAAATGTTTTTAGTATTATTAGTCATACTTCCTTCTTCGTGGCCATCACGTCGGTGTACGGACCTTAAATAGGGTATATTTTTCAGATTCTTACAGAACCGAATTTGACTAAACTCATTGGCAAAATTTTCTTATTTTTTTTAATATATATGGTAATATTACCTGGTTTTTGCCAATTATTAACAACTCTTACAGTGGACCAAAAAATCAATCCAAATTACATACAAACGCATATATTTGAATTTCAACCGAACAATAAATAAATGCATTTACATTTTTATTGACTTATTCTATAACAGAGTGCACCACATGATACCACTATTTTATTAATTCATTTACTTTATACAAAATCTAATTATTATTTTCCAGTATTATTATTCAGTTCCATTCCATTTCGACGCGATGAAAAACAGACAAAAAAATAGTCTGGTACAATATAAATAATTGAGGTGGAAATTTGTGCCTGAAACATAGCGGATTCTGAATATCGTGTTTAGAATTTAAATGAATTTTACAAATATATGCATATGCTATTCAAATGTGTGGTCAGACGACTCTATATGCGCACCATCTGCGGTTACCAAAAAAAAAACGTATATTATACAGTGCACAATTATACGATTTCATTTTCGTATGCATAACGAGATCATTTTATCGATTTGCATTCGCAACTATAAACGAGTAAATGTATATACGAAATGGGTTAATGTGCTTTTGTGTGTCGGCTGCATGTGCATACCCATAAAATGAATGAAATTCCAATAAATTTCGTAATAGAACCGTAAACCATAAACATAAATCACTCACCATATCAGATTGACGGCAAACAAAAATGCACCGGGTACAACTAGATCGTCCGAGCCGGCCGACCATCTTCGGCGGAACACCACCAATCCGGGCATCTGTGGAAAATTGAAAAAAACATTCTATAATAAAAAATCTGTTTATCGCAATCGGACAACATCTAACATCTAAGTACTGTGTAATTATATACAATAAACATAAAAGTTTACACGCAATGTGTTTAAAATTAAAACACATTCAATCGACCATCGTGTTATACTCGTCGTAAAATATATAATTATATGTATAAAAATAGAAAACATAAATTTATATATAACAACTATACACAGGTTAATGGGGCTAGAAAATGTATAATGACACGTTCGTACTTTACTGCAACTGCATGAGTTAAGCAAAACAAAAAAAACGCATGTCGTGTCAAATCGTGGCAACGATTTTATATATGTAAATGTCTTTTGATTAACGCTTTTAAATGGAGCGTTTTTGTAATTTATAAATACTGGTATTGTCTATATATAGTATATAAAATTATATGAGTACTAATTTGTATAGGTATACAATTATATACATATGAGAATTTCAATTTAATACTTTCATGTGTTGTTTATTGTTGCACAAAGGCGGAAGCCTAATAAAAACAAAATTTAGTTAGTTTAGCAACACAACAAATTTAGATAATAAATATACATATATACATAAGTAGGAACTTAAGAAATAGGGTATTACACCAAAAAATACATGACAATGAATTGAACATTAGTTTCGAGAAAGGAAATATATATTAAATCGGTTGCCTTTTATCAAGGCATTCCACAAGAAGATATGCCAAAGATCAAGGTAGGTAATATGCATTTGATGTATACGCAATTAGACATTATCAGTTATACATGTAGTTAGGGCTTATATAGCCTGTTAATAAAAATCAAAAAAATTGGAAAAAACTTTTTGGTTTTATATTTTTTTGGCTTACACGATCTCGATCACTAAGTACGATTAATCGCACAATCTGCGCGCTCTGATTCACCGCTTTTGTTCTGTTTACCTGTGAGCCCTTACAACTGCCGGCGCCGGCCGTGCAGACGATTCGTTTTTATTTTTCAGTTAATTTCTCTAAATATATTAAAACAAACTTTAAACAAGATTTTCTCTAAATCACTTTTTTAAAACTTAGTTGACGTATTACCTAATTCTTACTCTTAGTTTCTTAAAAAGTGTACAATTTCTACAAAAAAACTATTTAAAAAAACATATACTTAGTTCCATAACCAGTACATAGATTATATTGAGAAAGAGAAAAAGAAAAAGATATTATTTTTTTAAGAGTAAATCCAAGATATATAATAAAAATAATTTGACTTTGCAACAAAACAGCCAATTGTGAATGATGTCCAAATTTGACAAAAAGGTGTGATATTTGTCCACGAAAATGTACTAAATTCATGATCTAAAAGGTATGAAATTCTTAAACAATAGGGAGAATATCATTTGATAATTTATACCAAAAATACAACGTAATAATTATGAATAATTTCTATATTTTGTGGACATTGCTGATACCAAACCTATATTCCTTAATTCTCATCCGATGGACATTTTTTTCCATCTCTGAATCTCGAACCTGCGACTGTCGGAGGTCGCGGGCGGAGTGCCAATCCACAAAATATCTCATTGGATCCTTTAATACCTTGTGGGACATAGGGCCCATAGGGGTAAGCGATGCTGTGCTACTCCTATTGTAGCTACTGTGCTCTAACACTCACAACACATCCCCGATGGTTAAAATATAGAATTCACAATACACAGAAACCGTATGTCATATAAGAAATGTTAACCACAAAAAAAATCCACGTTGCAGGAAATCGACTGCACACAAAACCCACATAAAATGTTTTTCGTATAACATAAAAAATATGAACGCCCTAAAATGAAGTGCTACCAACGCTGAGCTGTCAAAGCGTCAACGGTCACCTGTCAAGTCGAGTCATTTCTAATTTTCCATTTTTGTTAATTTGTTTCTTGTGTTGTTGTGTTTTATGCTCTATGGAGTTTTGAGTGTCGACTCGGACTGTGGGTCTGTAGCTTCTGCCCGAAATTTTACAGAGTAAATATTGTTTTTATAAACTTCAAATTTTTGCTGGCAATTTCATACCAGTAAAACAATGCCGAAGGCAAAGCATTACAAGAGATTAAAAAGACGGGCACCGACTTGCGTAAGTATTCACGACAAATCGAACGTTAATTCAAAGAGAACGAGAATCAGTCAATCGAAGACTACATCAGGGAGAGCCAGAACATTACTGTAGTCTGCACAATCAGATTGGCGACTGCGATACCATACTTGAACGTATCAAGTTAATTCTGATGAATTTTCAGATTATACTCAGTAATATTAGCACTGAGATAACAACTAACTTTATTTCACTTTATCACATATATTTTTTCAATATCACATTGTCATCACATTACAAATTAAAAATACAAATTAAAACCACAATTATACAAATTAAAAAGTAAATAATAAAAGAAAAGAAAATAATAAAAATAACACTACAAATTACAAATTAAAAACAAATTTAAAAAAAATAAAATAAATAGTACATAATAAAAAGATTACAAAAAAGTAATTTAAAGAAGAACATTACAAATTACAAATTCAAATTTAAAAATTAAACAATAAATAAATAATACAAACAAATTAAAATAAGAATTATACAGTTTTAAAAAACAAAAACAATAATACAAGAAGATAAACAAACAAATAAAAAAAAGAAAACTACTAACTAATTAAAATCGAAATGACTAGAGATGTCATTGAAGGCTTCAGACATTCTATTTATAGGCTCAGCAGTCCATAATTGAATGGGTCATTGAAATCTAAAAGAGCCAACAAATGGGCAGCGTCGATACGATTACATAACAGATCAAAAAAGAAGAAAATACCGGCATTTTTACGACGAAAAAAGAGAGTCTTCAGACACATGAGCTCGAATCGAACAATATAGGGTGGAAGGACAAAATTTTAAAATGATTTATTATATATTAATTTATAAAAAAAAAATGTATTTAATGTTAATGTAAAATGTATTGTATTATAAATAATAAATACATGTTACTTGTGTTCAGCAGTTTTTTATCGGGTTCGTAGGTTGCTGAAGATATTCCATCTTATCGGAATGCTTGCCTAGAAACAACAATTGCATGTAATTTTTCGTCATTAAGACGATTTCTTTTTTTGTTTTGCAGTCTGTTACAATGGAATTTTCTTTTCAGCATCAGCATTATAATGTGGAAACGACATAACCACATTCTCGAGTAGAACGACTTCGGAGAACTCTAGGTTATCACCACATAGAGTTTTAGTTTGCCTTATTTCCTTCCAATTCATTTAGTATCTCATCGCAAGCACTTCCAACAAAAATATCTTCTATTTGTAGAATGTTTCTGTGATTTAAGAAATCCACTTTAACATTAAGCGCCTCTGGCCTAATGAAATTCTGGCAGATTTGAATAAACAGTATTTTACACTTTTCAGATAAAACATGTACGAGAACAGCCTTGGATTGAAACAATGCATTAAAAGAGTTAAAATAATTAAGAGCGTAGCTTAAAAATGATAGATATGCCTTCGATCCGTAGTTTTATAACTTCTTTAGGATTCGTTCCGCAGATTTTAATTTATCTTCGACTGAAGCAAGTCTGAAAAAGCTGCAAAGTGGTTCCCAATTTTGAAGTATTCGAGCAATACAGTGTTATCTACTAAGCCATCTGGTTTCTGCTAGTTTTAGAAACCCAAGCATATATTCCTGCAAGTCAGACAAAAAAGCACAACGCTTAGAGCTACTTGAAATGTATGTGCTTATAAGATGAAGTAGTTCTTCCGGAGATCTTGGCAGTTCTCCACAAGCCCTACTTGCCACAATTGCGGACAAGTGACATATGCATCTTATTAGTATTAGGCCGTCAAGTGAATCGTTCCGGAGGCGACTATAAAAAGAATTATGTTCACCAACCATTACTGCAGCTCCATCAGATGTCATACCAATTATATTAGATAACGGAATTCTGTGCTTTTCAGTTACACATATTTTAAATGCCTCATATATTTTTTGAGCTGAGCAATCGGCAGCATCTAGTTTAAGCAATTCTAATAGTCGAACTTGAATTACATTTTCATTATCTATATATCGTACCGAAACAAGTAAAATTAATAATTGAATCTATAATAAAATAATGGTTAAACTTACTAGAATGCAGATAAGTTTTTTCATAGCAATGTCTGTGCTCTCGTCAACAAGAATGGAAAGTTTTTATTCTGTAATTCAGCAACTAGTTTTTCCGATTTTGCAATTACATTTTTTACTATCTTAGTACATTTCACATGACCTAATACCATTGCATTATCCACTTTCGAAACCTTAAACAAGACGCTACAATATCATCAGCTATTAAGAATGGTATTTTTTTTCTAAAAAAAGTGATGCCATTTTGATTTCTGCACGAGAAAGTTTTTGTTTGAAGGTTATGTTTTCTTCGGTCTGCACTTTATTAAAAAAATTGTCTAATTTGGGAATATTTAGCTTTTTCATATTGTGTGTGTGTAGTGCCGTGCCTGCATGTTTATTTAGTTCAGATTTCAGATGTTCCACAAACTAAAACTTTTTCACAAACAGCTTGTCTTTTGAATCCATTTTTTGTATGGAGTACTCTCGCTTAACCAAGAATCAGAAAAAACCTTTTGGTATTTGATTTTTTTCCTTATTTGAAAGTTCGTTTCTTGAGATAAGTTTTGTTTTTTTGGTGTCATCACGTTATTTTATTATAAATTTAATCTAAATATAAATGTTATCTTTAAAATCAAAAAAATTGTTTAAAATAATTTAAAGAAAATTAAATTATTATTTACTTATATTTTCAGACCTTGGCAGTGTGGTCACAGAAACTTACAATGTAAAAAGTTAATATAATCACTAATTATTAATAATATATATTGACTACTTGACTAGACCATAAAGCTTAAACAGCTCTCAGCTCTACTCATATATATGAGAATATTGAGAATGAACAAATGCATTACAATATACGAAATGTCCAAAAGAAAATGTAAAAACGGGATAAAGCAAAGCGTACGAATAAACAATAGAACTGTCAAAATGCTTAGTTTACATTGATGTTTTCATAGTAACGTAAGACATGAGTTATGATAACACATAGACATAATGTTTCTATATATATCAAATAATATTAAAAAATCACTTTCTTCAAAATCCTTTAAATATCGAGTTAATATACAATAAATCTCTTTATCCCAAATGGCAATAAAAATCCCTTAATTTAAGGAAAAATTCCTCTTGTTAACAACACTGTGAGGACATATTTTAGTCAAAAAATGTCCAACATTGCGAAGAGTTGGGAATATATCCGTCCGGGAATATATGCTCGACAGGCTCGAGCTCTTGTTCAATAATAAATAAATAAACCAATAAAAAACACAAACCAATATAATTCATTATTTTGTTTTCAGAATCTCGGGACCTCATGATTTTTAATCTCCTTTATGTAGTTTTAATACCAAAAAATGAGCTACGAGTCAATATACCAACAAATATTAGAAATTAGCATTATTAACAGTACACATGCATTTTTGAAAACAATTGCTACTTCAAGTGATTTATTGATCGAACTACCATCTACGAAAAAAGTAGTGCCGTCTTGAAAACCTAACCTCTAAAAAAAACACCCTTTAGATAAAAAACAGGTACATGTGGAATATAAATTAACCATAACCATGTATACGGTACACGAAAATATTAAATATTCAATTGAATATTATTATTAAAATTAATTATGTGTTTAATTTGAAATACCAAGAAGAATGCTCGTTGATTTGAAATTTATACAAATGTATTTTTTTGAAATAAAATATATTCTACAACGCTTTCGACATTTTTTACTGATTTGTCTCATTGAATAAAACATCAAAAACTACGGTTCATTACATTTTGAGTTCTTTCTTTGTTTTTTGTGTATTTGTTGTGTCTAATAATAATAAATGAATTTGCCTTTATAATGTCTGAGTAAAAATGTACATTATAAATATAGTCATATATTAAACTCAAACAATAGATACATGTGTGAGCAGCAAAATTGTCCACAATATTTTACAAATTAGAAATCACTTTCTAATCATTTAAAGGTTCAGCATTTAGTACTCCCAGAAACAAGTAATCGTTCAATTCCGTGTAAAACAAATTATTATAATAACGCTAATGAACTAGTTAGTACTAATGAACAATTCAACGGGGACTCTATAAATATAAATGATACGCAAAACCAAATTTTTAAAAACGCATTCAGTTCGTTACAAACCTCAACAGTGTGAGTCATTTAACAAACAAATTCTTAACGATTTAACAGATAATTTCAGTTTTGTATTTTTTAATTCGATGAAATAAATGATCTTTTAAATAATTGTGCTAGTCCTTTTCAATATATAAAACACCGAATATAAACTAATAAAATGTCTAACATTAAAAAAAGTTATGAAACAACCAATCAAGTTTGTTATTAAAAAAGAGATAACTGAGATTATTTCAATTTAAATTTTTGTTTGAAATTCCAAATATACTGGAAGAAACATTGAAATAAATAGACACATTAGAGCAATCAAATAGAAGTATACAAAATGTTGTCCAGCGAAATTTATGGAAACAAAAGAAAAGCGGTAGGCTTACTATTCCATATTTCTTATATTATAATGACCTTGAAATAAACGATCCGATTGGAAATCATTATGGTACTCAAACCATAGCAGCATTTTATTACAGTTTCCCTGTACTTCCTTCAGAACTTCGTTTCAAATTAGAGTACATCTTCCCTGCATTATTTAATCAAACAAAACATTAAAAACTAATTGTCCTAATCCTGTTTAAGCCAGTTAGCAGATATATTTAAAAAACTAGAAACTAGATTTTGACAAAAAAAGGATGCGCATTCTTTCACCGATGAAAACGCCAATTTATTAAGAAACAGAATAAATTATTAAAAACATATTTTGGAAAATAATTACAAAAAAAAAATGGAATTTTATCGGAATCAATTCTAATTCAATTTTTCAGTTGACGCATTTGAAGGTATCATTAAATTTGGCTTGATGAACAGTATTTTATATTTTATCAAAAATAAACACTTTTCATTAAAACAAAATTTCGCTTAAGAGATTGAAATAAGAAATCGGTGTATAGAAATAAAGCAAGAACATTTGAAAAATAAAACTTTATATCTATCGGCTTGCGAATCTTATTCAATGCTTCATTTTCTTACAATTTTTCTTGACGATTTTATAAACCAAAATGATAAAGTTTGGGAGTACATAAAGCTTCTGGAAACTTTAGTCGATCATATGCTACTATCTGATTTGACTGTGATCTAACACTCACAACACAAGCCCGATGGTTAGGAGTCTCCTAACGCGACTCTAAAAACTTTGCAGGGCAAATCGGCATATTTTTGAGATATTTCTATGCACCATGCATCGTGAATAATCAACGCCATCATACACTTATTGTTCTATCCAGGTTTTTTTTTTTATTTTATAAAATAGCTTTTATTGGGTTCATACAATATACCTAAAACTAATACTTAAAGCTAAAAAAGAATTTCATTTTTAATTTAGATGTGCATTTGGCACGCAGGCGTGCACTCAAGACATACAATATTTAACATTTACAATTCTTACGTTTTTTATATATCAGTGTGTTTGTTGTTTATGTGTGTTGACAATTTTAGTGTTTGTGTATGTGTGGGAAACCCTACAAAAAAAC
>JANSTU010001004.1:0-34340 GCA_027564075.1 Bolitophila hybrida
CGGTCTGCCGGCCGGGTTTGAACCGGCGACCTCCCATAAACCAGACCAACGCGTTAACCCACTCGGCTATGGCTATGGTTGGTTAAATTGATGCCTGGGCAAAAATAAATTTTGCGTTGGTAGATTTTGATTAATTTTTATTGCGATCTCAAATTATGCGGTATGCACTAAATTCGTAGCCAAAAAGTTCATTTTTTAGAATCTTCACAAGCTTTTGATTTTTTATAATTTTACAATTTTGATCCGAAACGTTATACCTGTTTAGATAATTGTCCAACTAAGGAAGTTTGGAAGGATTTGCACTGGTATCAATGTTTGAATAACTCCCGTTATTCCAAAATCAATATTTTATTTGATTATCTACATAATTCCAGAACGTATTTTTAGATTTAGTTAACAAATTCTGAACAAATCATGATATAATGTAAAAATACATAAACGTAATCAATTTCAAACATATGTCTATATTCAACTTCACCCACCCAAATGTACACGTAGTATTTGAAAATGCGTATTTCCCGGGCAACCCCAAAACAATTTTCTATCGTTTTTCGGTTCAGGCGTGTCCCTGTGTGCAGTTTTTCAAACATGCATTATAATAAAAATTGACGAGAAAATTTCAATTTATATATCTACATTTAAAGATTTTATAATAAAATCTAGAAAAAAAATAACATAAATTGCTATAGGTACGAAAACTTCATGCATAATATAAAAAAGAAACGTTTATTTCCCGAAAACCCCAACTTCACCGATTTTTATTTTAAGAATAAAACATCCATGTTCTTTGCATGTATATAGTCTGGCTCCAATTGTTATACAAATCTCAAACTCTCTCTCTTTCGTTCTATTCTATTTTTCGAGTCAAGAGGTGTTATTTCTATTTTTAACCTAGAGAGCTAGAATGCGCACGTGTAGGTGCTGAGAACCGCACATGTAAGCTTTTTATTGCCAAAGCTTTGCAAAATCTCACCCAGTACATTATATCCATATTTGTAAAAGATAAATATGTATTATATACATATATAATATTTATATGTACGCAAAACCATGCACCCAATGATTTAAAAATTCCTTTTAAGAATATTTCACATATTTTTTGTTTTGTTTAGCTTGTGTGTGTTGTTTTTTGTCTGTATTATTTGACGAAATTCGCGAGCAAGCACATGAAAAATATAACGAAGAGAAAAAAGGATACATAAGTTATTATTTACCTGTTATATACATATAAAGTGGAAAAAGTATGTATATGGAAATTGTGCTAAATGAGACTCCTGTTTTTGTTAGCCTTACAAAACGTGTAATAATACAACATCGTCATTTGTGTACGAAATTTACTACGTTGATTTTCTATATCTCTGTGTATATGGCTGGGTGTTTTGTCAGACCAAAAAAACAGCACTAGATCCTGTACGAGTTCACCAACGGATGGGGTGTTTTTCCGTAATTAAATATTATGAACAGTGAACACCCCTCAGCGTGCACTCTCATTCACCGTGGTAGCATTTTGACATGTCTCATCGCTAAAAATTGCACACAAGCAATTGCATACACACATATTGTACGTGTAGAGATGTGCAATGGGAAAATTGGCGAGTGGGATTTTTCTTTTATTGTAATATTTGTTTTGTGTGTGTGTGTGTGTGTGTGTATGTGTGTGTGTGCGTGTTTGCATGCGCTGTTACGATGTATGCGATCAAACGACCCCGAGAACACGATAAAGGGAACAAAGAACTTTATATAAATATGAACGTGAATGTGTGTACGTGAAACTGTCAAAGTAACCCCCATGTACTGATTATTGTGTTTATTATATAATATGCCAGAAAATAAAGAATAATTTATTATTACGATTGCTTCTCACTTGTGGATTTTATGAATATGAAATACCGAGTGTATGCGTGTTTATGTGGCAGAACAGTATAGAAACCTTAAACCACGGGGAAAAATGTGAAAAGTCGGTTTTTTTGTTATCCTGTAGGTATACATATATATTTATATATATGGGGTTAAATGAATTGAGAGAAACCACTGCGTGTATGAGAGTGTGACATGAAAGAGGTGAGACATATCATGACGACAGAGACGACGACATAAGAGCGGCATACAGATAAAAGGAAGCCGGGCTAACAGCGGTTGCGCACCTCAAAGAAAAGTGCTTTCACGCGGTTACTGCGCTGTGTGCTCGGTGGTGCGAGCTCTGCGTAATTGAACAAGGGATGAGCGACAGTCACCGCTTTTCCGAACTCGAAACTCAGAAAGTCAACTTGATTAGACGTTTTTCTGGTTTCGCTTTGTTTGCTGGTAATGGGGTCGAATACGTAACAGACACACATAGAGACAGTCACAAATAGGGGTATAATGTTATTTATATATTACATCGAATAAATTGAGAAAGTGTATTTTCTAGAAGGTGACACTCAAAACTTCATTACAACTTAGCAATGGAAGTGAATGTTTATCTTAACGAAAAGTAGTGTGAAAACTTAATAGAATGTCTTTGTCTTTGTTCATCTTTTTCAAGACATAAATATAGACACAACATATATATGCAGTGCCCTTCGAATGACATGATAATTAGCAATTATTTACGCCTCGGTCGCACAAGCTGACATGTTTGCCGTTACGCTTGGCCACCAATCCAAAACGAAACCATTCACAACTCACAAAAATTCGATAAGTGATACACACTCCCCACAACAAAAACAGCGGAAGGTTTAATGTGTCAAATCTCGAGGAACCAAAAACCACTCTTCTCGGCTGCACAAACATACACACACACATACATATTATACGCAAACGGCATGGAAATTAATGCACCCACCGCGAATACGCAGGAAATCGAAAACCATGACCGCATCAAACGGAATTCCGCTCGAACATTGAAGTAATAAATAATTTTCTTCATTTCGCCGGAACGTTATGTGTATACGTATAATTGTATATATATATATTATATAGTGACCGGAGGCGCCTGATTCAAATTCCACCCTTCTGCAAAGCGTACTCGCGTAATAGAAATGTGAATGTAATGCGTGCGTGCTACAGTGCACCCCGTGCCGACCCTTTCTCTTCCCCGCTGCCAGTGCGACTAGTACTAGCCAAATAATACAAAACCATATCATTGTACAAAATAATCTGTAGTATGTATTATATAGTATATAAAGTATAGTCATATTCACAATATATATATATATATATATAAAAGCAACCGGTAAGTCTGACAGGCGACTCAAACAACCGCGCAAATACGCTATTAATCATACTCATTTAGACAACACACATACATACATACCAAGCGAACAATATATAAGCTTTCACACATACATGCACACGTAACAAGTTTTTCTTTATGTTGGTATATATTTTTTTGTACGAGTTTTTTTTTTGTTTTCGTTATCAAATTAATGCCGATTTTTACGCTTCATCTCATTTTATCAGTGTAATAAAAGAATAGTTGAGTTCTGCGCTCCCCTTGAACTCAATGGGGTTTACGAAACATATACATTTTACTATCGTATTATATCATTTTCATTTACCTTCTATTTCCTATAGTTTATACATGTATTCACGCACGCATGGACATCAGTTTTTCGAGATCTATAAAGGGTCATGCGTAATTTTTCTTTTTTGCCGTTTTTCCTCTGTGTGTGTTGCATCATTCAGGTGTCTACACAAATATACATATACACAGACGCATATATATACTGCTGGCATATATTCACATGGGGTTAAATATATTACAAACAACGAAATTCCGAAATATTCAAGCTCATCTCTATGGAAAATTCCTAGACCTACCCCCGTATACGATAAACGATTTCACAATATGTATACTCATTGTATATATTTTTATGTGCAGTGGTGCAGTGATGTAAAACACGCTTTGTGTGTGTGTGTCAGTGTATTCTAGCAAATGTATATACATTTTCTGGAAATTCGGAAACCCAGCGAACATGGATTAATTGATTCTGAAAACGTTACGTTCAAAATAAAAATCCAGCAATTGCAGAAATGTACACATTTTTTATTTATATACTATTATCCTCTAAATACCTATTCGGGACATAGGGCACTATTTGGTTTGTGGTATCGACATAACAGCCTATTGCTACAGTTTGAGGTTGAGGTTTCCGCTTCCAAACAAGCGGTTTGTAATCGCTTAAACACTGCCAAGGTCTGCATTCTTGTCACCAAATCAATATAACCTACAAAACTGGTGTTAAAATAACACAAATCGTGAATTTCATGTTATTGTTGTTGTGAAGAGATTTAATGACAAAAAATAACTCTTTTCGATTGCATTCTTGTCAGAAAATAATTTGGTGACAAGAATTCTCTTATTTGGTGACGAAAATGCATATTTTTAACCATGAAATGACTTCCACACAATTCGGCGGTGACACCTCTAACAGGTCATACAGTAAGTCCGTAAGTAAAAAGAAAACAAAATTTTGACAAAACTCGATTTTATTATTCAACATAGTTGCCATATATTTTTTCGATACCATTTTTATAGTACGATTTTTCTTTCTCGTCAAAATAGGCGTCAGTTTCAGTGATTACTTCATCATTGGATTTAAATTTCTTTCCAGCAAGCATTCTCTTGAGATCTGAAAACTGAAAAAAGTCGCGGGCTAAATCTGTCACATATCGACGATAGAATTCCATTTTCTTGCGGTTTAACATCGTCAAACACTCCACTGAAGCATCGATTCGTTGTTGCTTTTGATCAACTGTGAGCTCACGCGGCACCTACTTTGCACAGAGCTTTCGCATACCCAAATGTTTGTGAAAAAAGGTATAAGCACTACCATCTGATATCTTTACAATGTCAGCAAGCTTCAATTTGCGAGGTTCATAAACAATTTGTTGATTTTTTATGTTTCCTGGAATTACAGCCTCATTTGGGCGTCCACTGCGCTCTGCATCATTTGTGCTGGTACGACCACATATAAATTCAGCAATCCACTTCTCTACCGTTTTTCTCGATGGAGCAGAGTTCGGATAATGTTTATCAAGCCATTGTTTGGTTTCCACTGTATTTTATTCAATCAAAAAGCAAAGCTTTATTAAAACTCGAAATTCGCTTTTATCCATTTTTTTTTCAAAAACAAAAGTTGCTTCACACAAAATTTAATCTCACGAATCAATAGTCAGATTGTTGTCAAATTTATATACGTATCGTTTGAAGGTACTAAATACAAATCATATGGAAAAAAATCTAGTAACGCCAACTATGTGTCATTCTTATTGAATGACCTAGTGCGAAGTGTTTTTCGAATGTAGACCATGTAACCCTGTATAGAATAATAAGTGTATGCTGACGGTGATATTCATATATAAAATGGCAAGATAGATCTCTAGAGTGCACACATAAACAAATATACATTTTAAACAATACACATACAGAAAAAGCATTACTTTAAACGTAATTTAATTAGTTTAGTTATAAAGTCAAGCAAAGTTTATGCTATTATAGAAAACAAAATATTTCCGAATTATTGTCAATTTTGCGTTGTACTCGTATTCATGGTGTTTATAAAACGTCAGTAAACTATTCATGTTTTGGGCCAAGAAATGTGAATGCGGGCGTTTGTGCGTCGTTGCGCACATCCCAAAATACCCCTTTACAAAATACAAGTGTTGTGAATACACACAAATGACAAGCACATATCTTCTATGTCTGTATAAAATGTATATTATGTCACATGCAGTTTTGCGGCATCTTCACTCACTCGCACCAGCTTGTCGTCCCACAAATCCAAGCACACATACACACATACCCACACACTCGCTTGGCATCTTATACCATCGTCAATTGCATATTATACACATTCTTCGTATATAGACACACACACACATATTTCTTAGTACCCGCATATATACACACAATGTATATATGTATATTCTGGAAACGTTTCAGGTGCATCCTTCGTGACGTTTATTTTAATGTCGGCATCCGCTTGAAATGGCTCATTTGTATCAAGTCATCGAGTCTACGAATGTTTGCGTCGTCTGCGTTAATTTGATCTTGTTAAACAAATCGCGTGTACTCGCATCAAACGGAAAAGGGTGCCGCATTCAAAATAAACAGTCACAGACAATATTATATGTATATATATATAGCATCCATACTCAAAGAAAATATATGTATTTTTCCGGTGGAAACGCTTGTGTCACATGCAAAGCAAAATGTGTCAGAAAAAGTGTAACAATGTGCCTTTCTATTCTTTGATTTTATGCAGCCTGCGGTATTGCGAATTTGACTATAGAAATGCTTCTATAAATATATACATATAAGCGGTCTCAAGCGAATGGGCGTATAGATTCCGTAGAGACGCACACGCGCTTCTTTTCATCAGACTCAAGAACATGGAAATAATGTTGTTATTGCTTGAGGTTCATTATGTCGCATTGCTTTTGAAACCTCTTGAGCTAAGCGGCACCGTGCTTTTCGTTTTGTAGAGTGTTTGAGCATATGATTTCGACAACGACAACCGTAGAAATAATAATATGTGTCGAATCAACATTTATATTATTGTTAAAATTGTAGATTTATACTATACGTACACATTCAAAGTGTACGCAACCCTTAAGCGTAAATATAGCGTAAAGCAGCTGTCCAAATTTTAGCGATTGGTGCTTTGTTTGCGTGTGCACACATATATAATGTGCATATACATACATGCACACAATCCTGGTGATTTCAGAACTACATTTATGTACATAGGTGAGCTGTAATAGTCGTAATCTATTATACTGGCATATATATAATATAATTACACATATGAGGCAACGCATTCGATGTGTTTTTTCTACAATGAATTTAAATAATAATTGTACAATTACCCCTGCGCTGATGCTGTGGCATTGCGGGTAGTTTGCCAAATGCAGATGATTTTTTGTCTGTTGTATAAAAGAGGGTTGAAAGTTATTCTGCACAAAACAACAAGTATATATATATATAGTATAGTTTTTGATGAGCATATATGCTTGCAGTCACACGTGTTAGTGCGTTCAAGGTTTTTAGGGGAATTTCGAGTAGATATTTTTTAGTGACTGGCGGTACACAAAACTTTGATGAATAAAATATGATAAGTTTTGTATAAAAAAAAATAAAGCAATTTAAAACAGATACAAAAAAAAATATTTTTATATTTTACAATTATCATATAAATCAAATTTAAAATTTTTGTTTTATTAAAAGTACAGAACCAATATAAACAGTGAAAATTGCACTAATTGAGATTGAATCTAAACTTTAAATGTCTCACATATCCAAATTAAAACTGTAAGTAGTTCTCATTGTGCATTTTATACTTTTATTTCACTGAAAAAATATGTATTCTATCCCACTAGAAAGTTATTTAGCAACGCCACTGCGCTCTGAATTAAGGCCACTTATTCAATTGAATGTGTTTGTGCCATCTCAAAATTGTCACACTCGAAGAAACCTCAGCAATGATAACCTTTCTTTCTTCGCACAACGCGACTTGAAGTCCCGTCTGTGAAACATCTTAATCAACTTTTGGCGATAAACTGTCTTTAGACAGCACGGTATAACGAGTTTCTCTTAGTGCATTTCAAAATTGTGTGCAAGTGACAGTGAGTTTGTCTACGAGTATTATGCAAAGAAAGTGTTAGTTACTAGAGATGTCATCCGCTGAAATCGATCTACCAAACTGCTCTTACCTGCGTACTGAGTATTCACTAAGCAAGCTACTATGCATGGTACTGGCTAGTCAATTTAAAATATATCAAATTCGAAATTCATTTAAAAATTTGGTTGGAACAGGTGCTGAACGGTGCTATTATATGCATAGTTGAATTGTGTCAGTTTAGGAAACACTTATCACAGCCCATTATCGATGCTGAGGGACTGGCATTTGGTACATTGGTTGTCACTGGATTTCTCTTGGTCTGGTCGATGTCTTGTCGGGACTATCGCAACTCTTTGAGCTGGATGCAAGTCGATATGTACTGCACTGTGATATGCTGCAACTTGCATTTATTTGTGGCCATTATAAACTCACTAAACTTTAACCAGCCGGAATTGAATAAACTTATTGGACCTTTTGTTTTGTCAACCGTACGTATTTATTCGTAAAATACGATAATTTATATCTAGACAACATTTTTGCTTGTAGATGCTGGGCTACTGTAACACATTAGCCTACGGCCACGACAGCTACTCGATGCTACATGCCATACGTCGTGAACAGATTCTCTATCATGGCATAGAAATTCATCATCCTCCGGGTTTTAGCAGTGAGGCTCGTTTGTTACATGATAACATGTCAAAATGAAAAATGATCATAGTTTTAATATAAACATTGTATATGATTTGAATACCGAATTTAAAATTGACTGCAATGTAATATAATATATTTTTGTATCTTTATAAATATTGTTGGTGATTTTTATTGCCATTGCTGGTACACGATTCTTGGATGTTTAGTGCTCTCCCATTTCAAATAGGAGTCACAGCCATACGCCAACATTGCACCGAATCCAATAATCTAAAAATTAAGAAATTTTTATTTCTACATATAAAATTTAAATTTTTCCATTATATTAAACCGCTAAAATCGTATGTGCCATGGTGACTCTAATTCCTGGAATAAAGGAACCATGCACGCAGACCTCGATGGATGCGCACATATAAAGAATAGCCCAGACACCACAGAAAACCATTTCAGCACGAATTGCGGTAACATTCTTGCGGCCACCGGATTTTTCGCAAATGGCCAACACCAGCAGCACAACGGTCACGCAAAGTCCCACGAATGCCACAAAGTGGAACTTGATGGCCGGTCCGTGGATATGAATTTCAGTGAAGCGCTCGCAAACCAAGCCGGCGACGTTCAGTGCCTGTATGTGTTGGAATCTCAATCCATTTTTAATCGATATTAGAAATAATTGACAGGGGTTGCTTACCAGACAAATGAGCTTGATTACGCCTGGAACGGTTTGAATGTACATTTCGTTATTTGCCTCATTTCGTGCAGACACGGGAGTGGATAGACGTACGTTTTCCATATTTTTTTTGTAAAAAAATCGTTCAAGTAGAAGTGTTCAAATGTTTAACATTTGTTTTCCTATATTTAAAGCACAAGAAACTCTAGAACGGTGCAACTCGAATGGAAGCTTTGCTGCATCTGGTTAAGATAAGCTTAATAATGTATGGTAATACACAAATAATAAATACTCCGGTTTATCGATGTTACATTGTATTATACATTTTCCATTTTTCTAAAAAAAAAATAAAAAAATAATATAATATTGAAAAAGCTTTAGAATAATCACATTTAACTTATTTGTTTAATTTATAGAATAAATATATTTTGATACAATTACATAATATATAAATTTGGATCAATCGAACCCGAGTAATGAGATTATCGTCCACTTTTCTGTTGGAAAAACAAACAACGCACTTGCAAAAGGTTATCCTTTTGCTGACTGTGAACGGTCATAATCGCTATAAATTCGAAATACGTCTCAATCCGTATCTTTGAATTATTAAAAATCTCTGTACTTCAAATATTTTATTTGAAATTATAATTATTTTCTAAATGTTTAACTGTGACACAAGAAAATTATAAATATCATAAATATAGGTTTAGAGTAAATAAATAAAGTTAAAAAATACTAAATATATTAAAACACTAATTAAAATATTTCACACTGACGATGATAAATATCAAATTCAATCACATTTTACCTACAAATAAAGTGTTTCCAATTAAATCCGAAGTATCCCCTCGAGTCGGTTTTTATTATGTACACACTAAACCTTCTACCGGTAGCACTCGTCCTCACCGTACCATGGCAATCAATTCCACTTGATACTCCAGGGTAAAAAAATATCTTTCGCTATAGCTTCGTGTTGTTTATTCTGTGTGTTGTACCCAAATTAGTCACTTGAGATGCAAATAAACATAATTCGTATATAGTAGAAAAAACGTCTATATGCTGCCGTCAACTGTTCCCATCGTGTTTTGTAAGTCCTCTCAGCGATAACAGCCAATTTAAAGACGGAATCCTGGGGCACGTGCGCGCTTCGCTCCTCGATTCACATAATATTGACGCATGCATATCTCTGAATTATACAAGTATAATATCTAAATATAAACATGGAATTAATGTAGACATCCCGACAACACTCGTTTTTATATAGGATGGGTGACAGGCCGTGATGACGACAATGTCCGCCCCACACGAGTTTCTCTCTTTCTTCCTGTCAGCATTCCAGAGCCTTAGAAGAAGCTATATACAGTGCGTGGTTTTAGCCATGTTTTGTTGTTGATACGCAAGTACACCAACACACACACACACACACCACTCACATATAATATATAAATATACATACTCTCGAGTAAGTACTCGTTGTCGCATATCCTTAAACCTTCCGGCTAAAAGAAAGCACTGATCCGTTTATAACAAAAGAAAAACACTGCGAAGGGTAGATTTGAGGTATATAATATGTTCTGTATATGCTATATATAATATAAAATATATGAGTTGTATACCCAAGAACAAAGCGTATATGTTATACTACATATATATTGTATATACATATATAAGAGTACTGGGACACGGGTGATTGCACTTGTTATATACACAATATATTTAAAAAATTATGACGTACTTTGATTCCGGATATACGTAAAAATGGATACCCATTATAGCTTATTGGCCAATTTTCTTTCTTTGCAGATAATTCCTGGTGTGTGTGTGCGTATATTCCAGTGACTGTATTATATACTATTTATATTTTTCTTTCTCCATATACCCATATACTTTGTGCTATTGGCGTCGTCGATGTATTGATAGCATATAGAAAATGCTTGCTGTTGAACTGTAAGTTTTCCCTTTCATATAATATGTAGTGTGTGCTGTATGTATACATATGCTTTATTATTATACACACAAATACAACACACTCAACACGACATCATTGGTAGTCATGTTCTTTGTTAGTAGCACAAAAAAGGGAAATGAAGAAAAATTCAAAAGCCCAAAAATAGTTCAAATATAAAAAACCCCTAACCCGCATGTATGCTATTACTTAGGGAGCTTTTGTAAGTATTACGTGTGTGTGTGTGTGGGTGAATTTGTGCGCTAGCGCATATAATATATGTAAAATTGGAGAAAAGCGAAAGCGAGGGCACAAAAAGGCTTTTGTGTAATGATGTTCTTGACGGATTCACACACAATATTACCCCGGAGCACGTGGACAAAGAAGGATCGAAATAAATAGCGACAAAGCCTGCGAAATACGCGACAGCACCAAATTACTTTCGCGTGCTTTTCAGATTTTTGTATAAAAGAGAAAATCCATTTTTGTTGCGTCTTAAATTAGCGAAATTATATAGTCTTGAGTAATTAATAGTACTGGTAAATGTATTTTAATACAAACGGGACATTTGGAAGCTTTGATTATTTAGAGATCTGTGAGTTTTTAAATAATAACTTTATAGTTAACATAATTTACAAATGGAGACGCAATACCATTTTCAAATGTTCGCTCAATCGTAAAAACTAGCATTTTCTAGAATATTGAAAGTAACTGCTTGACCTCGCCAGTGTACTTTTCCAATGCGCATTCAGATCAAAAATCTTTGTGCAATCCAGCTAAAAAGTCTTTCTTATGACTATATAGACGGAAAGTCGTAAGAATGACAGTTCTACGTGAGACGTAAAATAAACTATATGACCTAAGGATGTCGTTAGAAAGAAATTATACAACTTCAATACGACTCTAATACTATTGTAATTGAATCCTCATACGAACTAATGATCGTTTAATTAATTTTATATGACTTCTATATGACTAATATTCAAGATGTATGACTATAATTTAAAATGGAATCAAATAAATTGAGAAAGTCGTAACAAGTCGTAATTACTTCTTTGATATTTGTACGGAAATACACACACACTAACATATCAGTCATATTAGCAGTCATAAAGACATCACTCTAAAACAACCTTTATATGACCCCTACACAACTTAACAGTTTGTTCGCATAAAAATGTAAGCTGGGAGATAATAAAATAAACATTTTTTTTAAATTCCAGAATATTTTTTGTGAACTCTGTATCGTTAAAATGAGCTTATATCTAACTATAATTGAAACGGGGTTGGCTGGCTGATAATCCGATCAAAGTTAAAATACAATAATCAACACAAAAAGCTCCTTTCTGGAAGTCAGAAGAAAAGCCAATTGAGTGCAACTGAGACCTTAAAGCATCTTCTTACTTATTTACTTACAACTTCAAAGCTTCATGAAAACAGAACACAACAGACCATCATGTCGCTGGCCAACAACAACAACTGATTATTAAACCATACTGACTTGCCAATCTGGTTTTCGAGTTTATCTCGGTCGGATGAAGAAGGTTATTAAGTAGGATCTCGTAACTTACATGCTTATAGGCATATTTCTTACTTGTATATTTAAAAATAAATTCAAAATATCAATTTGAAAATAATATATTCGTTCCTTATTTTTCATAACGTTCTCAATAAACCGCAAAATAAATACATACACAATTATCTGTCAAAATATTCTATTTTAAAACTTATAACTAATGTTCCGACATACACTTTAATCAATTTTCCACCATGCTCGGATTGCTTCCGTGCTCGGCCGCACTTACACGATTTTCTCATTATTTTCCGGGTGACGCGTCGCACACACAAGAATGCGCAAACATTGTGAGACTTTGTGCTGTCATTTGAAAATTATTTAAGTCATAAAACGATGTACATCTTAATTATGAAATGAAAAAAATGTCACACTTCTTTTGCGGTGGCATTCAAGTCATCTGTTCGTCTGTCACTTATTTATGACACATTTTAAGAATTCAAATAATAATCTACTTTGTTTTTTTCTTCCCCCGCTAAACTCATTGCTGCTGAGAAATTAACTGCGAACACATAAAACTTCAGCGCGATTTCATAGTTACATAGAATATGTGTAATGAATAGATGCTCCGGAAAACTATAGAATATATAGATATATATATGAGTATGCGTGTACTGTGGCGCACACAAAATAGTTCACGCTCCGCCAGAGCATATGGTCGGCAGTAAAATGCATGAATTATGGTCGCAGTTAAAACGCTTTATTTATACGAATGTGTCGTAGCAGATGAGGCTCAACGGTCGTCGCACCATTCGAAACGAGGCTGACATTCGACTGACAATGAGGAATTCGATTTAGTGAAATTAGTACGCTTAACCGTAATGCACGGAATTCGTACGAATTTATATCAGTAATGCAGTAAATTCTGAAAGCGCTGCGTGTGTGTGTAAGTGCGGAATTGCGGATAATGTTTTAACGGAGCGGGCTGCAATTTATGGTGTAGGGGTGGTGTATAAACACCGGGGAGCAAGCTAATCCGATGCGATTTCAGCAAGGAGGGTTATAGAGATAACTGCGCACAAACGCAGCCAAACATTTAATTAACTTTAATGTCCGGGTAGTGAGAAAAGCTTTTAACACAGTTTTTCTGCTGACAAGTTATATTTAGAGTTACCCCTTTGGAGCCCTCTCACCATAATTGATTCATTTTATTTCCCTTCGCGCATCAACATCATTCATAAATTAAATGTCTTTTCTTTTTACGCACTTTTCATGCCAACTTTCCAACAACAGCAAAAAGTTATGATTGCGTGTATGCATACATAACCGAAAGATAAACACACACTCATATATATTCTCAACCCCTTTTGTTAACGTGTATGTGTGTGTGTGTGTGTGACGACGCTAAGAAAATCTCCTTTGTCTTCGTTTTTCTTTGTCTGTTGAGCGTTCTATATTACATTTTAGGTATATACTATAGGTATTTATATATAAATTATAAATATAAAAATTTCCGTGAAAAGAGCAATCACAATTTCGTTATGCGCATAAGCACCGTGACCATTGCGCTGAGGATGGTATTATTTCTTATTGTGTGTCAATCAAGCATTCCGCGAGTGATTTATGAGCGTATCGTGGGGCTGGGGCGAAAATGTAATGTGAACTACGCGACTTTAGCGTTCTAACGAGAACGTCTTTGACTCTAACGGTAAAGCGACGCATTTCTAGGGGTGATCACCGAATCGAATTGCGTGAGCAGGTTCTCATCCCATGCGGAATCAAAACGTCTTCTGCGAGATTTAATAATTTCACATTATCAGCATGCGCACACAAACCCACAGGACTATAAATATAGTATTATATCCTGAGTGCGGTGAATATATACGATCGAATTTTTATGGTTTTCTTCCTGTATAATATCGTATCCCCGCAGCGCACATATACATATACAAGTACATAGACAGATATAGTGTTGGAGTACGTAAATTCGACGTTGTCGTCCTTTGTGCTATGCCTGGTGATGATCTTATCGACGAACATTTTTGTGTTTGCCTTTCGGAGATAAGTTGTTGTTCGTATAATATACATGTACATTGTTCACGTACACATGTCATATACATATACATATACATATACATATATATGTATATGACGCCAACGCACAGCACCGGCAAACACATAACACAATATTCATTCGAGGACGACACAACCCTCATGTCGGCTTATGAGGGTAGAGCTTGAAACAAAGAGCTATTAAGGGTATATATTGCGCATAAGATATACCCGATATTTGCAGGCAGGCTACGCAGAAGGCAGCATTCCCAACTGGTTGTGTTGCTGGCGAATTTATTGGATATATTCAAATTGAACGCTTCCATCAAAACTGAATACAGCGATGAAAGACATATAATTTCGATATGTGTGTTCCAGTTTCTGTTGGCCCACTCTCTCAGCTTGGTGTTTTTCCGGTCTAAATATGCGAATTTCGACAAGCAATCGCCTTTCAAGCTTTATAAAGCTTTATTTGCGTTATTGTTACTGTAAATGTATATATTTTAAAACAAAACACTTAAATAATATTGTATAATATTTATTTGAAAGTCCTTTTATGCATATGTTCGATTTAGCGGAGGTTATATGCAAATCCTTGAAGCCTAAATCGCATAACGGCCAACACAGCATTAATCAATTTATAGAACTGCTTACACCAAACGACTTTTCATCATTAATTCAGTTTCCTGGGTATACACAACCCAAAACCATACTCCTATACAATTCGCTGTTTTTTTTTAAAAAGATTTAATGCGTAGATAATTTATTATAAAATTAATTCTTCGGTAAAGTAAAAATCGCAATCAATCATAATCCCGTGTGCGCTACGGCAATACTGTCTGACATCTGTGATAAAGTCACACACACACGCACATTTATAATATATAAATAAATTGAAAAATCGCACTTATTTTGCAGGTATACGGAGTACACGACGCACTTATGTAGACATTTGATAATATGCTAGTGGCCGTATAGAAAGCGTACACAACAATATTATGTCACACTCTCGAAAAAAGGTTTTTGGGTCCTTTAGTGTTGATAAATTAACGCTTAAAAAATACGGACGAGTGTAACAACAAAAAATAATAATCGGAAATATTATAAATTGGTTTTCGTAAGCTACTTATAACTGCTATAAGCAGGAGGTGCCAATTTTATGCATATAACATATATGTAGAATGTGAAATGTAATACTTTGTTGCATATAGTATAGCAGTCGATTAGGGATGAGGGTATAGTATTTCTGATTCAATTTTAATCGTGCCGGTGAAATTGACTTTTTGGTTGATGGTCTTTTAATGATAGAGGCAAACGGGGGCAACATTATACATCTTATTTCTTATGTATGCGTATGCTATGCGCGGCTTTGTGACACATTTATAAATACATTTGTACATTATATAGTTGTGTTGGGGATTATGTTTTATAGAGTAGATCGAATTATAAATCAAAAACAGTTCATCAATCACATGTGATTGTGTTTAAAGCTGACGTGGAGAAATGGATATGGCAGAATGTAATGTTGTCTATTTTATGTACTCGTATATACTAAAAAAAAAGATGCGACAAAATGTAAATTTTCAGTTTGAAAAGGGGATTAAAAATTGGCTAACTAGTTTATTGTTCTTGTATCCTAATTTAGAAATTCTACATTTTAAACGCTTTTTTGATAAGGTATTTGCATGAAAATGCAAAATGAATATAATGATACATTACCAATATTGTTTACAAACCCACATATATAATTAGGCTTTAATCTATAACACTTATAAATTCCTTCTTATAAATATCCTATAGCGATTAGCAATACATTGCGGGCGGCATAAAGATACACATTTCTTACTTACTTTCATTATCAGAAATTATGACAAACGACATCCGTGTTTATATAGGTATATACGTTGTTGGCTAATTATACGCTCCCAAAAACCGTTTTTCGGTTTTCTAGAATTCCCACCGCGCGGCACATCAGTACGTGCGTGCTAGTCTCTTTATAACCTATAATTCCCATCAAATCAACGAATTTATAGAAATTGCGTACATCCGATTTGGATTTATTACGACAAAGGCAGACCTGAGATTCGTAAATAGTATACAATATTAAATGTATACAAATTCGCTTGGGAAAACTGGTAAAAATGTCGAAATAAATCGCTGGTATGTATTTATTTATGCAATTTTCTGACGCCATTAAGTATATTATATATTGCTCACATCGGTTGAGTTTCCATCCCACCACCCACACAGTTTGTATATACGCGCATTATTACTACGATGGTCGTGTATTGAATAATTAATGTCCCTCGCGGGCAAGAAATACATTTATTTAATAATGGCCGGCCATTTGAATGGAATTATTGGGCGAACATGATGAAATTGGCGGGAATATTTAAATGCTCCTAAAATAAAATACTAATATATTTGCATATATATTTGCCAGCTCGGAAAAGTGTATTTTTATTTAAATTTGCATAATGAGAAATAGGGACACCCTCCGCAACAATGTAAATGAGCACATTTTAGCCGAGTTTGAGAAATTGGAAATAATGAACTTTTCAATTATTTCAAAAATGTGTGCATATATTAATAATAACAATTTTATCGGTTAGCCATAAGAAAACTCAGTTTTGTGGAAAACATAAATGTAATAAATAATTTTCCGAACCTTTAATCAAATCTACCACACAAAATTGGTTTCTTCGACTTAACTAATGTTGAACATGATTTCTGCGTTTTCCTGGGCGGTTGCGGAAAACTCACGCATACAAACACTAACATACATAAAGAAAACACACATATACACTAGAACACGAGCACGCAACCGTAATTAAATGAAGAAAATTAGATGGATATTGTAATTGAGTTTCGTTATTATTTATCATAATATTTATCGCGCGCAAAATTTGGGTTAAACAAACGCGGGGTTTCACCACAGGAGGGAAAATCCTGAGCGCTACGCGTGTATAGATGATATATACCGACTTTGGTCGTGGCACGAAATTTATATATTTTTGCTTATGTGCACATACACACATTACTAACATTATGCGCTGTCCTGAAGGGTGAAAGTTTTTAATTAAAGGGCATTGCGAACAACTACAGTGCGCGAGCGGCCAGATAAAGGGGTGAGTTATGTGTATACTAGAATAGTTTTTTTGAATTAAGTGAAATCTACATGTTGCGCATGGGGCACGTCGCTATTTAGGCGTGAATTGCATGACGTAAATCAGCGGGAACAATGGTCGACGGGACACGTTATCTATATTTATAGTTTTCCGCGCGCTTTCCTCGCATTTGTGATTAGGGGCTTTGTGTAAGTGTATGTATGTGTATTTGCGTGCCGCTGTGCCGCATTTCATCGGACTCGGAAACATCGAAAGGATCTTGGGAGTTTTTTTTTTAGAATGTTACACTGTGTCGTGTTGAAAGGGGTGTGCTTGAGAACCATATTGAAGTGGCATGCAGTGATAATGTGCACACGCACACACACTGCGCGACAATAAATTTGAATTTTTACACAAAAGAAATTCGATTGCAAGAGTTTTGTGCGTTTCTATTGCACGTGCGCCCAAATAATAGTACTTTCACTCTAATGGCACAATGTTCACATGCAGATGATACTAATATAGCACTCTGATGAAGTGTTTTATTGCCTGAGGGATTTAGCGATCTTTTTCGTGAGCATAATTCCATCAATTTTAAGTCGCCTCGCCGCAGCACCACATACATATTTACGCACCCTTATCTATTCTTATTGCATATATTTTACATAACGGTCTTTGTGCATAATATTTTCGCATTCTTGTCTTAAAAAAACCGCTGTCATACACATTATTGCCCCAATTTTCACAGTAATTCAGTCAAGTCGGCAAAGGTTAGCACCTCGGTCCAGCAATAGTGTGTATGTCGGTTTGTGTGATGAAAATATCGGAAAAATAGTATATTTTTCTGCATCTTTATGTTGGGGATGAAAAGAGAGCAGGGAAAAAGCTGAGAAATGCTGTGAACACATTTTTTTTCCTTTTAACAAAATGCCCTCGGGCACCTTTTTTCGGTCGAACATGCTCGAGCACCGCAATCAATATCACTGTTTCTTCATATATTTTCGGTTGTATAGTATTACATCTATATTATAGAATATAGAGTAGAGGCTAAATATACTATATACTCGTATATACGCCTCGTATGTGTAAGTGTTTGCATGGAAAGTATATTCGAATGAGACATGTGTTTCGATACAGTTAGGGCGTTCAATCTTGGTACAAAAATTTGAAACCGAAAATACGGTTTCACTAAATTAATAATCCCGGATTATAATTTTCGGTTCTGATTTTTTTTTTGAAATCATCGAATTTCAAATATTTAATACTAGGATTTTTGAATATATTCAAAAATATTTGTATATATATTTCATAATAGCATATTCTTAAAAAATATTTTTCCAAAAAACATAAAAATAAAAAGTGGAGAAGTTTTTAAATAACAGTTTCAACCCTGTAAACGAAATGCACCCCTGATCTAAATTTTGTTTTTTCGAATATACATTTATTTTGTGTTTAATTGTAAAAGCTGTGATAATGTTTTAAAGTAAGTTATTTTAGAATCATTTTTCTTTTATTTCTATCTAGCAAAGATCCATTTAAATTGTAAATTATATGTTCAGAATTACATACATACGAGAATATAATATACATATGTGGTTTGAAAAAATTCTTTATGCAATCTAGCTTGTATCAAGTTCTGCTTGGTCTGCATTTTCACCGGAAAACCCATTAAAATATTGTGTGTGTGTATATACACCGAACCAACTACAGTCCCCAACCATGAATTTATAAAATATTACGTGCTACTAGATTTCAAATGGAAGTGTGCACTGCCGAGCCCAAGTAACGAATCGCAACGTTTGGCCGGGCTCGTTGAATTCGCATTGGGCGCACAGACGCGAGAAATTCGTGAAAATTTCATGTATATTGTGATGCCAACATGCTTTTCAAATGTATAACAGACACAGAGATAGAAAGCAAGGAAAATGCATGTGGCGCGCGTTGGCGGAACAAAACGATCGGGGTTTCCTCTTAAAGGCGATAAATCCTGAAATCATCCACCCCTAAGAAGTGATAAAAAAAATCCTTGCGGCTCTAATGTGCATCCATACACTAGTCTACGTCATATATAATGTACTATATGTATATTTTTGTTTTGTAAATGCTTGTGGACAAGTATATGCAACGCGTTTCCAACTAACCAACATCCGGACGAAGCCCAACAGCAAATTTACACTGACACAGTTGTGCACAGGATTTATATGTGTGTATATATCTGTGTTTTATACAAACGGATGAGTATATATACAAGTGTATATGTGGGTACACCCGTTTTTATTCAACCTTCAGCGGCTCAACCGATGATGATTTTCTATTTTCGGCAATTCGTACACAATTTTCAATCGGAAATTGTGTTCACTGAGGGTTGAAAATAAATATAACATACATATACCGCACCACCAACGCCACCACCCAGTACACACATATAAACCAACAAAATTCACATGTATACATAATATACAAATATTCTGTATACATTGTATGTGTGTGCGTGTACGAGTTTGCATACATTTTGGGTTGGCATAACATTTTTGCAGCAAACATGTTCATTGCTCACGTATATTTTATTCAAATATTATAATATTCTGTTTGGATATGTAATACATTGTCGGGTGTCGGGTGTTGGTTGCTGTATGGACTTTATCTAGTGTGATATGATTGGTTTGTGTGTGTATTTTTGCGGTGTGAATGTGTGTACATATTTTATCTTAATATGTGACATGCTTTTAGATATTTTTAAAAACACATGGTTAAAGGTCTCATGGGTTGTGCATACCTTTATATAAACAACATTTTGAGGTATAAGTGTTCAGTTTGGTATACACTATTGATTTCTGTATAGGGCTCAAGCATGATTTTGCCCCTATTTACGTCAAAAAGGGGTGTACAAAGCAGAAATAAAATTTTGTCGGTCAAAGTTTGACACGAATTTTTGAAAATTGCAATGTACGAAGGGGTTGAGGGGTAAAAGACGGGATTCTATGATATTAATCTTAATTTTTATTCCTATCATATAGAAAAAGATATATCAAAGCGATCTACCCTTAAGGGAGATAGGTGCAAAAAGTATTTTTTTATATTTGACTGTATAGAGAGGAGTTTTAAAAGATAACAACATCTTATCGACAATAATTAAAGGTAAACAGTCTATATATATACTTTACTTTAGGTGTGGTGACACTTTAAATTATAAAAAAGCAGATATACATATAAATCTATCACAATCCTAAATTTATAAGATATTTCTTTTTCATATCAAGAAATAATATCGATCCGATCGTCTATAAAAAATATATATATGAAAAATGGTATCAGGCGTCATCCGGTCAAATTAAACTTCTTCAGCATATTTAGCTTAATTTACATTTTTTGTAACAATTTACAAGTATTTTGGAACATTACAAAATGTATTTTAATAAAAAAATTTCATCTTTTATTATGATTGAAAAGCGATATTATTTATTATACAATTTTTAAACATATTTAAATTAAATTAAATTAAAAAAAATCTTAAGCCGAATACGATTAGTCGAACATAATATAGAAAATATGTAATCAAATATTTGCTATATTATGCATAAACTACCCTCTAATCCTGTAAAATCCGAAATTGTATAAGTGTATTCGATTCACCAACATTATATGTATTAAGCGTATTAAATTTGTTCTTCTCGAGTAATATACAAATACATTTAATCTTCTGATATTTAGTGTGCTGCTAATATATAGAAAGGAACGAAGCTCTATCTACATACATATATATATATGTATATATAATATAGTTAGGAATTTGCAATTTTGGTATATGTACGATGTAAATACTTAATAAATGCTCGAGTAAACTCACGCATGCAATCCCCAATTCAAATTTAAATGCATACGTTCCGTGCAGTATACTTCTATGTATATATATACATCATATATATATACATCAGCATTCAATACATTGTATCCAAGCCGAACCGTACGAGTGTAGTACTTTGTGCGGCGCACCCCCCGCACAGCGGAATTAATTTTGTAATCACATACAATGAGTAAAATGTATTTTGATTTGTATTTATAATAGAGCATATTTATACATTATATTATATGTATAAATTGTATGTTAGTTTTAATTCGGTGCGCTCTTTGGGCAGTAATTATATGTGGAACACATCAAGTAAAGAGCGCACGAATGCATAGCTCTGAGCTAGTCAGCTAGGGAAAGCATCGATTGTCAATCAGAATCGATTCGATGTGGCAACGAACGTTTGCAAGTATGACAAAACCAGAGAAATTTCAATTATTTCAACAAAAGGATTTGTAATGCAATATTTAATTGAACAAACTGTGTCAAAAAAAACTCTTTTGTATTTGTTTTATGTTGTTTGTGTATTCACAAAAGCTTTGCATAATTAAAATAAATTGTGATTCAGTAAAACGATGTGACGCTTTTGTTTGGTATATGAATATTTAGAGATACGCACTAACACTCTCTGGGTCGTATACCATATTGAATCCAGCTCTCACAAAAAAAAACTTCGCGTAATTGCAGTCGTAAACATTTTTATTGTCGCCACGATGCACAAATGCATTCTATACTCAACGCGCCTGTATTCACGTTTTATACGACTATGCGCTTGAATTGCGACACAAACTAATTAAACGCTCACTCGGTCGCTGTTTTGGCTTTACATTATGTACATTACTTGTCCACAATCTCCGCAATAACGTACACAATTTATATATAAACTTATATGACGATTATTATACGCACACATACACTTACACATCTTGAGTCGTAAAATGCCGACGATTAAACCGCACGGTTGGTTAGCAATGCAATCTTTATTTTTGTCTTCGTAAAAATGCTCAATCTTTGTACGGCTTTTTTATGGTAGAAAAAAGAAATAATTATATTTTTTGTGATTTGTATAATTTTATGAATGTGCGAGAGTAAATGAAAAATATTACACTGAATTTCATAATTTAAACAGACGGACACGGTTGGTTTGAACATTGTAAAGATTTTGTTTTTACTGTGAATAATATATTACAAAATACGGCAAACGAGATATATGAAGCTTTATAACAATATCTTTAATAGAATATACTTCACTGAGAGACATTAGATGGTTAAGTCATATGTCAACAATTAAAATGGTTTATTTAAATAATGAACAATCACCAATTGTCTTCTATTTTATAAAAAATACCAAATACCTTAATTCGATGAATTTGCTCAGGCAGATGATGTAACCGGTTAATTCCAGTAAAACTTTTTACTTAAAATAAATAATAATCATTAATTTATGTAATTAATAGCCTAATTCTGAAATAGGTTATCAATTTGGAATAACGGGATATTAATGTCATCAAATAACCATACATATATACGATATGCAATTTTGAAAATTGCATGATAAAATATTTAAGCAAATTAGCCTATAATTGAGTCACAAACAGGCGACCTTAGACGACGGGACGCCGGCGTCGCCGTGTCGTATTTTGTAGTAAAAGCGGTTAAGATACATGCTTTAAATTGCAACAATATAGAAAATAATCTTTAAAATCAGGGATGGAAACATCTTTATGGTAGTGTGGCGACTCGCTATACACAAATCACATTTTGATAGTTGTCCATGATCGGATACTATATTTATTAAACTCAAAAACGGATTTTTTAAAGGTCAGCCAGAATAACACCTTTTATATATAATCTATGTATTATTTTCTATGTATTCAAAATTGGCTATGAATTTAGTGCAAACCACATAATTTTATTTTGCATTCGAAAATAAACAAAATCGTCCTTCGCCAAATTTAATTCTGCACATTACAATCAAAAAATTCTTACTAATAAATTTAAAAAATGTAACTCCAAACTCGTTGAAAATAGAACCCTATGGTCAACATATTTGAATCACGCTTAGGGTAAACAACACTTGGGTATGGCGGATAGTGGGTCGTTGAATAGTTTCCTATTTTACCCTTTATAATTCATCAAAATCGTGTGATATTATACAATTCACTGAATATTAGTAATGAAATAAAATACTATGAATTACAATATTTTATATTTTTAAAAGATTTTTTTAGTAAAAGGTTTAAATTTATTCTTAAGAAAATTGTTAAATTGGAATAGTTTTCCGGTTAGTTAAAGGTCGTGTTTATTATTCAACCACTTAATACCAAAATTGCAACATACAAAGCGTCCGAGGAAAATGAAAATTTACAACATAATTGCAATCAGTTATATAGTAATATACTATACACACATCTCTGGCACATACATAAAACCCAATCGAATTATCTGCGTAAAAGGTTGCTAGAGCTCACAAGTACTTGCTTCGTAATTTACCAAACTGAAATCGAAAAACTTTCACAAATTTTATATAAACTATTAATCTATTGTCGAGAGCGCCAGCGCAATAAGTTGCATTCGCGCTCGACGCGCGTGCCCGCTTACCCACTTCCAGAGACCAACAGAATATAGTAATATACACTACATACAGTCCATATAAGCACTATGTCTTTTTTTATTATTTATTTATTATAATATGTTTACAATACAACTGATTTTATTTGTTTCTCTGCTTCCGCTGGCAGATCGTGTCGGAGATTTACATTATTATTGTTTTGCAGAATAAACGCAGTTTTGCGAACTTTCACCGGCTAGTGAATGAGAGAAGAGGAGGACATGTCACGACCTTTTATAAAAGCATCGTTTGCAACAGAACGTGATGCGTGCCAGCCGCAAAAAAAAAAATATTTGTTAATTTAACTCATTTCAATTTTGTATAGACAATTATTTCAATGTAAAGAAATTACTCCCTTGCCAATGCTTTCATTTTTTAAGGGGTAACATCACTGTTTCCATGGTATATTTAACACATCTTAAAAAATAATGTAATTTTTTTGGCAGCGACAGAGCTTTTCTTGAAAATCGTGAATTGTTTTAAATAAATTTCGATTATTTTTGAAATGAGTGTCAAACTCAATCGAATACATATTAACTTTAATAAAATATTTTTTAAAAAAAAATGTATTTTATAGTTAAACATTCTTAACTCGTGTTTCTCTACCGTGACACTTAGTTCTCGTATGTAGTAAATACATTGTAGAAATATTTAATGAAGGCACACAAAAATACCCTATTTTTACATGATAATATAATATCCATATAATTCATTGTTTAACCAAGCACAGTTAAAAAGGAAATGCCATTCGTGACCAACAACAGAGCATAGAAACAATAGCCTTCGAACAAAAAACGTGTTGTGTTGTGCGAAGCATTTTATTCGCTTTTCGCGGACCGATAAGATCTTTGGTATTCTGTTATCTACCCTTTTAGCTGTATATTTACCTATAGTAAATTAAAAATATAATTACAGCCTTCCAATTGTCAAATAAATCATCATTTATCACCTAGTTCGTCGCATGTCCGAGCTTATATAGAACCTAGAAAGAATGTGTGATGTGTGTGTGGCTGGCCATACCTGTAAATAAACACAAATACACCGGAAAACTCTTTTTTATGTTAGGCCGAGCCGAGCACACTTTTATCGTAGTGTATGTGTAGAAAAACGGCCGACATCGCGTGAGCCTATTCAAATTATGTTCTGTATTTAATGTATATTTATTGCAAAAAGCCATTGTCACGATATCGCAAGTGCATATTGTTGTTATCAACAGCAACAACAATAATGCGCTTGCGTTCAGAATCGTTTGCAACATACAATGTAAAGCTCACAACCAACACAAGGCACTAAACGAAAAACATGGCTGATTCTAATAGCAGCTCTGGATGCCGCTAAAATGTGTTTGTTTGTTTTTTTTTCTGTTGCATGTTGAGTTGATGTTGGTTTCGTGTTTGTGCATTTGCTGAATTTAACCGCGTGTTTATGTGAGATTGGCCATGCAGAGCTCGTAAAAAAACGGGTGCGATACAGTTTGTTTTAAATTAATTTGCGTATTTTTCAGGAATGGCTACAGAAGTGAAACTTTTTTAGCATGATTATATTTTCCAGTACTTTTGACTAATCTTATTAAAGTTATTTCTCGTATTATTTTTGGATTTTTTTTTACCGATTAAATTAAAATAAATTAAACAAATTTAAATATTTCTTAATATGTAATTTAAAAAAAAAAAACAATTTAATCATATTTTTATTATAAATCTATATAATACTGTGCGCCGAGCTCAGCGTTATTACTTACACCTGATTTAGATTTTGACAGCAGAATTACAACAAAATATATATAAATCGATATCTCCACATTGGAGCAATACTTCTTAAGAGGTTAACAGATCAATATCTACAGTTTTTAACCTGCTTATATCCAATCGAAAATAAATTTAAAAAAATACGTTTTTGTAAAATAGAGTTAGAGTTAGAGAGTATTTACAAAAAACATTAAAACAACATTTTTAATATTACAACAGCAATATTTGTGAAATCACATTAAGTAAACTCTGAGTCGAATATCATTAAATCTCCTGTTTGCCGGTCCACATGTAATGATTATAAATGGTCGCACATACATATTAAACAATATACAACTTGCGCTTGACAAAATACGTCGCGTTTAATTTTTTTTGTATACTCTTTTCAATAATTTATTTTCATTATTTGTACGTACATTTATTTCCTCTGACTGCACACATATACACATATACAATTATATAGTACATAACACACTCACACTAACTCTGCACTCCGCACAATAACCCAAAAACCCATACAAAATAAATAAACAGAAATCGGAGATGTAAGCGATGATTAATTGTCTCATATACTTTACGTGTACAGAGTATTCGTTTCTCGGATTGTTGATGGCTTTATGCGTTCAGCCTCGAGAGTAACTCTATATAACAAACAGTATATAAATACAATATACATATAAGTGTATATGTGTATCCCTGAAGCCAAGTGCAATGTGCATGCAACCGACAACAAAAGAACATACACGGCAAAATGTCAATGCTTTCCAAAGAGAGTAAAATAATGAAGGTGACAAATGGTCTTACACTAAAATGGTTTTGTTCTTCTAATTGTTATTTGCCAGGGGCAATAACAAAATAATAGAATTGCGCTGTAGCATTCGGTATTCGATTTACAACCCTTTGGGGTGCATGCGTGTGCCAAAAACTGACTTCAAGGTGCGCTGTACGTGAAAAGGTGGCACGAGCAACCATTAATATATAAACTATACAAACAACAACATTCATATAAACTGGAATGTATGACTTCTACCGCAACCCCCGCATGGCTAATCCTATTCCAGCATATATTTTTCGGAACTACGGCTTATATATAATTTTCTATGCGAATGTGTGTATAATATGAATATAAAGCGTGGCGCATGCGGTGAGCTACGCTCATCCTAAATGCACGGGAAGTCGCAGCAACGTTTGCCGATGCAGATGTTATACGACCCGAAAATCGTCCATATGTCTCACCTTTTTCTGTTTTAAAGATATTCACAGAAACCTATACAAAAAAAAAACATATTTTAAACACACAGAACCACGAATTTATTGGTGGCGTCCAGGATATCCGATATTGACTCTTTTTTGCGAGGACCAGTCGCACAGGAATTCCCACAAATCTAATAATCACCGTATGTCATAATGAATGCCTGTAATATATTCTAGAAATCGTTCAGTATGTGAAAATTCATAATAATAATAATACCTTATATATTCGCGAAGGGGATTATCAATGTGGAATGCACAGGGATTTTTAATATAAATATTTTATTATACAATTGGAATGCGTGGGTGAGACAATAAAGCTCAAGGAAAATGAGTCGAATATGTGTATTGTGTATACATATAAGTCGATATGCGTGTGTGTGTTTTGCGGTTTGTATAGATGGGGATGTTATGAGTTAGTATTCGCATTTGACATTTATGTAATCTAGGTCCTAATTTATTACGCAATTAGAATTTCGCAAAATATATGAGTAATTGTGAATTAGTATACATATACCATATATTGAATTTGAACATATTAAAACCATTAATCTATTACTATATTTTGAATGTTATTTTATTTTTCATTTCAATAAATTATTATTAATTATTACTCCAAGAAATCATCGAAAATTCTATGAAAGTATATTCTCCGCATTGATTATAAAGTACACTGTAAATTTCCACAAAATTAAACATATATATATAGCTCTCATTTTTGCATTCCATCTTATAAATATCGGTTCTGAACTTTCCTTAAAGGCAACACCATTTGTTGGTCATCGAGTAGAGAAGTCCTATAATTAAATTAGTTTTTCTTTCTTAGCAAAGAATACATATTCATTTATTCTAATATACCGGTTTTCTTAAACGTTTCTTTTCGTGTGTTTGTATTTGTTGGCTGTGTTTTTTTTTCTGTGCGTGTGTGGTTGTGTGAGTGTGTAATTACATTGTGCCTTGCTTTGTGTTTGTGTCTTGTGCGCATACGAACATATTCAAGATATTCACTGACTGCCTATAATAATAAAGACTCGCACGGTGTTTACCTTTTTAGGTTGTCTACATAATTCATTCGAAGACACACATTTTTTCTGTTTATGTTCTTATATGTAGTTTATATAGTATATATAAACCTCTATGTTTGTACAACGATGACATATATGCAATAAAGTACCGTGTATATGTATATTATACGTATATTATACGTCCATTGTATTAGACATAAAACGTATTTCCAAGTCAACTGAATGAAAAATGCATAAAAGTAATTTATAAGATTTCAAGCAGAAAATATACGAGTTTCTCGTGTGTCTAGGTATCGACACTCCATCACTTTTACTTTTATCAAAGACTTTGCTTGCTGTGCATATGTATAAGTGCACTCTTTCAAGTATTGCGGTGTAGATCCACACAAACACTATTAAAACCGGAATTGCATAATTCCAATTTAAGATCTTGAGGCGTTGCGCGTCAAATGTGTTTTTGCCTGTGTTTTTCTACGAAAAGCATAGATTCTCATATAATTCATGTTCACGCGTGTGCTTATTTCAGTCAGTCGTTTTTCACTCTAAATGCAATATGTATGATCCAAGGAAAAAATAGAACCCATACATATGTGTATAGTATATATGTTAAATATATATTTATAAAACTAATTCAATGAAAAAAACGAAAAGAAATTCTGATAGAGAAAAAAGAGCATAATACACTTTGCCAACCAAAAGAAAAACCGCACATTATGTATTCGAATGAAATTGTATGTATATAAATGCATACGCACACAGATATCCTCGAAATCACTCCGAGAGCTCTCTTTATGTAATCTCGGTTCTTACTATACTTTATATATAAAACATATATATTATATGGTATATCTATATATACATATATAGTTCTTAGAGGTTCTTACATATGTATCGCTCATCTGGTTTCCTTCTTATATTATATTTATAATGCTTCTTGGCGGCTCCCAAGTTCAGCTGATGCAGATCGCCTGAACACATGTTTTTACAACTCAGAGGAAACCGATGTTATGTTCGTATATAATACATTATATAGGATGGTGGTTTTTAATTAGAACGCCAAGAACAGCGTCAGCAAAAGCAACAACAAATACACAGGCGAAAACAGCTGAATGTGATCGTCAGCAAAGCGTTGTGATGCGCTGCATATACAAATGCATTGTATATATTTTTGATATAATTTGCATTTGTGGTTTTTGGTGTTGGCTATTATTTTTATAGTCTGTAAATTAAGATTACACATATTTTTATTGCATTTTCTACACTATCACAAGTTGTTTGGTTAAATGGAATTAACTTGCCGAGTTGAACAAAAAAAGTGTTCATGATATGATCGGATTTTAATAATCATTAGCAGTCGTCCGTGAAAATACCAAATCACATATTCATGAACATTTTAGGATGAAAAATTAAATGTATGTACCTGGGTTTAAACTCATTATTACCTCTGTGCTCTGAAGCAGTAACATAGACAACTAAACCATAGCAACCAGCGGTTTTAAACTCGTTTTTCTTCGATCGCAATTGAACATAGCTCGTTGTTTTCATCTCAGCTTTTTTTTAGAACATCCATTATCTAGTGACCTGCTGTATTTGATAGCCATTTTACAGCGTCAAAACGAACGAAAAGAAATTTGAAAAGTACAACAAAAATGTGTCCACGCGGGTTCATAAACGTCTAAATTTGTATTTTAAATTTCGAAGTGTTTCGGGAGTAACTGTATAAAAAGTGTTCTTTTATATTTCTAATTCTAATTATTTATTGATAGCAACCCAGTAAAATAATAAAGCAGTCTTTCGAGGTCTACAACTGAGAGGAAATGTATAAGAAAACAAATTTTTGCTAAATCCTGTAAAATAGGGTGGGAATTTCTAATTACTTATCGATAGGTAACCGTCAAATATAGCTGTGGAACAAGTGAAGATAACTGTTTCATACAAAAAAGATCAGTTGGTGTAACAAGTGCACTGAAACATGAAAGATAAATTTCAGAGAAAATATGTACAGATATTACCGTCGATCCCAGTTTTTCATTTATATCCTTTTTCTAAAGGAATAGGCTAACAATCTATTCTGCCGATATTAACAAATCTCAAAACAAAAATGTAATAGGTATTGCTAAGATTTTGACTTCAGTATAAAACCAAAAAAAAAACATTATTTGTCATTTTAAGTAGTATATTGTATAAAAGAAATTTCACTTATTAAATTACCTGTACATCTTCTTTATTACTTCTCAATGTTAAGAGTAGCGAAATTTTCCTCAGTTCTTCTTGTAATTACATTTTTCCATCGTAAAGTTTGCATCAAGCCAATTTCGCATCGTCGGTTTTACAATATTATACACAAAAATATAGTATATAACCACATATATACATTTGTACATTATTATATTCAAAAGTAAGTTGCCTTTGCCTGCTGTTTCTTTATACGCCTTATATATTATATAATTATATACAATATATAATATATACGTATGTATACACTCATTTCATATACATATTAAATATAATATGTATATTAGTATATTCAGGCAGGCATTTATACATGTTACCCAAAAAAATACATAGAAAATGAGAAACGTACAGAAAACGTTTTAAATTACAATATATCAAATACATGTACAGTATATAGGTACATATCAGTATAAACGTTATAGGGGTGGAAAATGAATACATACGCACACACGAGCACTAACCAACACACACACACACACGTACACGAAGGGATTTAAAGTTTAAAGGGTTCGAAATATGAGCGTGGTCGCGTTGATTTGGATTAAAACACAATGTTTATTACTGAAAAGGATTCTTTTGTTAATTATATAAATCAGCTCTTCTTGTGTGATTGTGTGCGGTTGATTCGACTAACGTCTATAATTAAAGGAACCATTTATTATTTGATTCAATAAATGGTGTTGTTATATAGATGAAAAGGTATATATTGTACACATATTCGATCGAAACGATAATGATTAATTATACATATATGAGATCAGAGAGATCAGAGTGTGCAATCATGAATTTGATGGAGTTCGTGTATCGAGTGTGATGCGATTATCGTTATTAATTATCTATGTTTTTTTTTGAACAGCTGATTTTCTGACAATTATTCTGTTTGATTGATCAGATATTATAACATAAAATATAGCTTATTTTCTTCTATGTTATATGCATATTGAATGTTCTATGTAAATTGTAAAAATAAATCAATTTAATACTTTTCTAGTAATATATAAAAAAAGTAACAGAGAAATAGTAATAGTCTTCAAGATAATGGAACTTTTACTAATTTTGTGAAAATCGACAACCCTGAATAGCCCTGATATTGATCACAGACTGATAAAATTTTTGAAAATTTTAAACTTGGATATTTATTTCATACAAATTTACGCCTTTAATTTAATGAACGCATAGACTACATCGTGGATTAGATAACAAAACGCTTGCTATTCCTCTCACATGTTGCGTAACATTACCGGTTCATAAAGAAGCTAAAGAATTGAGGCGATCAACATAGAAATTGACTAGCCTAATTAATTTATGACAGTAAGCATTAATATGCGTTAATCCGAAAAAAACGAAGGTAACTTAATCAGTGTAACAAATTTTATACCGGAATCGGAATCTCCCATAGATGAGACTTTTGAAAATGTTTGAAAAAAATGCACTCGGTCACAATACACACACCATATATACATTTTAAAGAGTCTACAAGAGTCTACCACCTGAGATTCTGTCCATGAGCCCCATATATTCAAAATGCTGTCAAACACGGCTAACACAACCTCCCGGCATCCACACCCCATTTGCACTTAGTACATGCGAGGGGAGTAGATTTGAATAATACCCGGGTGCACAGTGCACACTTACACAGTACACACACACACACACATTGACACTTCTTATACGTACACCGACAAACAACGTGTATAATATATATACATTACTACTAATATATACTATCTGTATACATTATACCATGAGCAAGTTGTCCATCGAGCCGATCGGGGCTCATATACGGTCTACACTCTGCAGCATAATTTATGTGTAAGCGCTCGCAGAAGTGCATTCGGTGAGTAGGCATTTGTGACTGCAAGCAAATGCAACTTGCATCGTTGCATGAGGCAGTGCAGAGTATGTATATGTTTTAATGTTTATGTGTGTGTGCACACATGGGTTTTATACCGGCAGAATTTAAGAGTGTATGTGTGTGTTTTCATCCAACCACGTACACTGTCGCTGCTGCGTTCGAGACTACAAGCCCTTAGTCACGTAGCCGGCTCATGGAAAAGTACTGCAATACATTCGTGAAAACATCATATATATATATATATAGAATATATATACATATAATACATATATATTAAATATATAGTCGTATATATACATGTATATACTATGTATATATAAACTATGTATAATACGAGATATAAAGATTTTATACGATTACAATTTTAAATTGCTGTGTTCACTTGCGGTTAACCATACAATATAATGAAACAGATTCACTTGTGTTTTTCCTTTCCCCGTTTTTTTCCCTAGGTTTATTTTCGTCTGTTTTTCAATCTATTTGTCATGTTCCATCGTCAAGTTGCACCTCCCAAAAAATCTCTGTCTTTTTCGTAATTAGAGCATTTTCAAGTTCAAAGTCAGACAGAGACCAAGTGTGTGTGTGCTGTGTATTTACTTATGCTGTTTCCATTCCCACAATTAAATGTACTGTTAATGTACACTAAAACTCACTTTGTCTGCGCCCGCGTTGTTCTATATTATATGTACATACATAAGTGCATACATCATGTCGAGCGTTGCATCAAATGTTGCGTGTGTTAGTGTTTATATACCTTTATATAAATAATTATAAATACACAATATTCTTGTATGAATGTGTGTATGTGTGTGTGTGTGTGTGTGCAAGCGCTGTGATGCAATTCCGTCATGGATTCGACCTTGATAGTTAGTGTGCGTTTCTACTTTAGGGGTCGTTTGAATGTTGTTCGCGTCGGTGTATTTTATGTTTATATATATATTTATGTGTATGTGCTTTTATATGTATTTGTGTGTGCGTGCTTTGTGTATGCGGGCGTTTTTTCCTTGTTTGAATAAATTATTGTGTTTTACTTTGCGCTGTGTACACACGTAATTTTCTTTAACAACGGACAACAGCTGTATGCCGACCAAATCGCACGTAGTATATATAATCTCTATACAATTCATATAAATCATAAATGCACATTGCATACGTATAACATTACATAGATATTATGATTTGTTTCTCTGTTAGGCGAGAATTCACTCTTTGGCATAATACATATCTTTAGCGCATACACAGTTAGGATAGAGATTGAAAATGGGGTGCATCAATATATGCTTAAATTACACAATTTTTAAAATCGATAATTTCGAGCGGTAATTGAGACCGTGTTTATTTTTGTGTAATTGCATATAATTATTTTAAATAGGATGTAATTACAGTTTTTTTGTGAACAATACGAATTTTATTTATGACGACCAGCTAATTATAAAATTGTGTATTTTTCTATTTTCAGGAAATTCGTATTACATAAAATTTGTACAGCAGTTCAGATATGCATTTTTTTTTTTAAATAATAGATTGTTTTTGTATATTATGTTATTATGTATATCTGTGAAGAATTACACACAATTTCTCATTTTTACTTATACAAAATGTTAGGGAATTGCGGTTTAAGGGAGTCGATAAAGTAAAATTGTCGTACCAATTTGGGCCGTAATCAGGTCTTATACAAAGGTGTCTGTTTTTTATTCCGTCTGATTGAATGTGTGTGTGTTCGTGTGTATGTGAGAGTAATTGAGTATATTCACATTTGAGATGATTGAAAGCAAAAGGTAATTGGATGTTTTGTGTGTGGAAATACGCTCGCACATAATGTGCGCCAAAGGGATTTTCCGTTTGCAAGCGTATATTACTTATAACCAACTTGTTATTCCTGGCCACTCGTGCAGAAATTATATAGAAATTAAAATCACTTTTACGCGTGCTACAACACCATTGCTGTATCGTGACCGGAAAATAGAATTCAGCGAATTCTCAGAAATATCTATATACATTATAATCTAAAGGACTGCAATTTTATTCGACTAGTCTAATTTCACAAATAATGGGTGATTCAAGTAGAGATACTTTTTTCAATAGCCTTTTTTTGACAGATCAGATTATTGGATAATATTCACCGAATAGACCACGTCCAGCACGCTCTGAAGAAAGTGTACACGAAGACCGTGGAGAGTCGATTCGGCGCCGTTCGCAGCAACTCGGACTGACGTATGGAACGACTTGGCG
>JANSTU010001005.1:0-19229 GCA_027564075.1 Bolitophila hybrida
ATGACAATGTAATATTGAAAAGATTTAAATAAAGGTCAGTTGGGGAGATATGTCCCTGTTGACGTCACTTAAAAAAATAAAAAAAATAATACAATGTTTAACAATGTACAGCATAGAGATAGAAAGAAGAATAACACAATATTTACAATGATAAAATCTTATTTAATTACTTAAAAAATGAAAAGTATAGAACATAATCGTCACAAAAGTCGGTCAAATTTGCGAAGGTGGTAAACAAGCATTTAAGCTTGTGTCTGTAGACATAAGGTGACCATGCATTGAGCAAAAATGATCGTTCCATTTCAAATAAGTATTTATATAAGGTAGATGTTGACTAATAAGAGTAAGTTTAGGAAATAAGTCAGTTGAAATAGTACTACGAGAGGGGGAATACAAAATGCATTGAGTTTTATTGCAATTAAGTATAAGCTGGTTTTTGCCAAATCAAATCAAATCGGTGTTAATTATGTTAATCTAAGAATCCATCAATGCAGTATTGATTAGAACGGTTGGAAGATTATTGACAGAACCGATCCTTGCAAGACGCCTGAATTGACAGGTTTAAATTTCAGCACACTGAGTTCTCTGACGAAGAAAGCTACCTAGTTATAAAATTCACTTCTGTGGAATAATTTTCTGAAAAGGAATGTTTGCGACACTGTGTCAATGTCCTTATAAAAGTAAAGGAGAACCATAAATGCTGATAATGTGATATCAAGGATCTAAAAAAGGTCATCGGTAACTTTTAGAAATTCTGTAGAGGTGTTCCGACTACCTCGGAAAGCAGACTGGAAATCAGTCAGAGGAGCATGAAAATCTACATAGCTTCATTTTTAGCTCTTTATGGCTTCATGACTGAAAATTAGTCTGTAATTCTCTAACCCACAAACCCATTGCCATTCATTGCCTGTGATCACTGTATCGAGAAAAATGGCATTATTTTCAACAGTATCCAGCATGTCATATCAGATCCTCAAAAGAAGAGGCTTCTGCTAGATAGTTAGCAGCTTTCCGAACAAACAAAATTCTCCTAAGGCCCAAATTACCATGCACATATATTGAACCGATCCACCGAGCCTCGTTTGTAAGTTGTATGATCGTTATTCGACGATCTTGATTCACAATTCCAGCTAGCAATTCAGGCGAATTACTTGATTTCAAGTACATTTTTTGAGTTTATAAATATGTACTAATATGGTAAAGGTATCAGGCTGTTTCGGCGCCCACAGTTGGGCACGCACATTTCGCATGATGTATCAAAAAAGCAAATAAGCTAATACTGGCGTTATAAATTATATGTAAAAAAAAAACCAGAGGGTGTTTTTAAAACACAAAACAATTTACCATACATATTTTACGCCGAGCCCATTTCATTTTGGAGTAATAAATAATAATAATAATAAATTCTATGTAAAAATAAATAAAACACTGTCTTGGGTGATAGTGTGTCGGCCAATCGTGTTTCGGCTAATCGTATTATTGAATCTGCCAAACGTATTTTGGCTAAGCTTATTATTCGGCGAATGGTGATTCCGTCAATCATGATTCTGCTAATAGAGAATCTCTGCCGACACGCAATTTCTCTTAGTATAATAAATTATGTGACACAATTACATCATGAAATATCATATCATGTATCGTATGTATAGTTTGAGAAAAAGCTTTTCAGTGGAAGCCACGATCAACTATGGTTGTGTAATACTATAATAATCATCTTCTTTAACTTATGGTAATACCACTTGCGGGTTCGAAAAAAGGTTTCTCGTTAACAAAAACCCTTAACTTGAGCTCGTCATTGATTGATTGTTTTAAAATCAGAATTAGTTCTTATTTTGTAGATGTTGTCTGTGTTTGGTTATTTACCAATGTTGGCAAAATGATGGTTCGGAATCGTTGTCCGACCATCAAAGCAGAAGCAAAATAAATTGCTTAAGAAATTTCATCTTTCTTAAGCAATTTATGTTGTAAATATAATCTTGTAGCGGATATCCCGTACGAGAGTCGGCTAAATAAGATATTTTCTTTCGGCTACGATGATCAACGCCGTTTCGCCGAATGCGATTTCGCTGAATGCTTGTTTCTTTAATTTATCTTTTTTTTGATTTCAACATGTGAACTTAAATATGTGTAAATAAAAGTTTTTCCTTCGGTGAAATGGCCAGTTACCGCTATATATCTTTCAAGCGTATTGCTTTGACATTGATAAGGAAAATACAGAATGAATCCAAAATCAACTGGCCGATTTTGTATACGGAAGCAATTACGAATACCTGAAATTGAACAGCAGTTAAATAAATCAAGCTGTTCAACGAATTCAATGCAAATGCATTTTTTTAAAAATAATATATTATTTAACCTATTTTTGAACACAAATCTATCAACCAATTTACCTAATTAAAAATAATGGTTTTGTTATCTGAAAAACTAGAGGAATTTGTTTAACGTTTTTTTGTAAAATTATAGTCTATATATATATTGCGAATGTTTTATCTAAAATAGCATTTAACTTTAATTTTTCGTTCGCTGAATTTATATAAATTTGCATTTAACCAATTTTATTCCACATAAATAAGCATTCATAGCACTGTTTACACATATTTTTTTATAATTGGCAAAAAATACGCATCCCTGTACCATCGGACAGCTGCATGTGAGGCATCCCCAATTCGGACAATATTAAATATAGTACAAAAATACAACGTCAAGTAAATAGAAATGTAAAATTGCATCTCTGTTTGGCTGTCCGTGTAACCCTTGACCCGATAAGCACAGTATTTTGACAAGCATACCATAATTCTGACTCGCGAGTGACGGTGGTGCACTGAACAGTCCTTCGGGGTAAAAAGAATTATGCATGTGCAGAAATATGTTTTTTATGTATGTGTGTGTGTGCGCGCGCGTATTGTTGAAAATCTGAATTGAAGTTCGTATACAATGCAAATACACACTAGCACAGCGGTGCTCAAACACTCGTGTTGGCGTGTGTTTGTTGTGTGCACTAGCTTTCAGAAAAAAAACACACACATACACACAGATTTCCTCTGCCATATTATAATTTCATTTCGTTATCTGGCCGCGCACGAGATTCGTCTGTTAGCAATTTTCTGCAGAGCAGCACCAACATAATGGTTCAAAGCGCGCTTAGTTTTTTTTTTTTTGAAAAAGCACATACAAACAAATAAGACTAATGTACGCGGGAGAGCTTTGCAGTATGTGTTTGTGTGTTTGCTCTCTCGTTGGCACTCTGCAAAAGCTCGACGTGTTGGCCATATTAGGTGCATTGCGTGTGCGCGTCAAAAGCTCTTTTGTGAGGCTGCAATCTCTGTAGCTGGTGGCCGTTCGGTTAGTTTGTTCAAATCTGCACTTGCGTTCGGTCTGCTCTGCTGGATCTTATAACGTGTATTGTCGACGATGTTACTTTTCAAACTCGCCTGCGAAATGTGCGGTGTCGTTTAATCTCGAGAATATTTCTAGTTATATTTATTATTCATAAAAGCAGCAGTACTACATTTGTCTATGTCATCGGATATGCAATCAAATGGATTTCGGATTATATACGATTTAATGTATAATATATTGTGTAGCATACTGTAAAGACAATCTCAAAGGCTTAAAGTTCACCGTACGAGTTTTACCGGAATTTATCAATGTGCTTTTAACGTACGAATAGAATTTATCCGCTTAAGTGATATTCAACGCATATTTAAGTGTATTACCCATATAACTTATTTCCAAGAAACTTGCGTAAGCTTTGGTATGCTGGTGTGACGTGTATATGTGTGTATTAGTGCCGGTACGCTATCTGATACAGTGCAAAACGATATCAAATTGTGCACACATGACATTTTCCGAAATAAATTGCTGGCGCTAAGGCAAAGTGCACCGGGAAATTTATTGAGTGCCATTTCAGGAAAAGCACGAGCTGCGGGCTCCAGTGTGTATATGTGTATGTGTTGCCCCTCATTCCTTATACTCCCATTGGCCCCGAGCTAATGCAGCGTGAATGTGCAACATCATTAATAATAGTTTATCTCAGACGATTTGTACGTTTCACTTTTGAAACATAAAGTCTTCGTCAAGCCAAAGCGGTTGTTTCGAATTTCGTTGCGCGCGTGTGTGTATCGTATTGAGTCTTTTAACGTCTGCTTTAGATTTGATTTGGGATTTTAATTGGATACATTTATGTTTGATAAGGTATGTGAATTAGTGCAGTAGTTAATTCTATATACTATAATTATATTATATATATATATTTATGTTTATTTTCGATATATATGTATTAATTTGTGTGAAGTAATGGCATATAAATATAGATATAAACTAATAACTCAATTATTAACAATATATTTAGTATATGGCCCAGCAGATGATCATCTATAATTACATTATTAAAAAATATAATAATAATAATATAAAATATTTTGGCTGAATTACTAGTCTGATTTGAAAATAATCTAATAAAAAAAAAACAAATTCTAATATTATATTTCCATCTAAGCTTTTCATGGAGTACTTCAAGCGATCCCGACTTGTATTTAGGCAGATTATAGTTTATTATATTGCCATTGATTTGGCACAATTTTGGTTTACAGCTATTTGACCAGGGGTTATGATATATTTCGGTTTGTTCGTAAGAAAATGAATAGCGCCGCACTGTGGAGTGGTTGAATGGGAGAGCTTAAATAAATCAATATATCAAAAAGTACTTGTCTGATTCTTATGAAATTTATGTCAGAGTTCATGTGTTAGCTTCTTAATTAAAATTCTTTGATTTGCATTTTTTATTTTAATAAAAAAATATTATTAAGTATTTTTTAATTTAAATCATTCATTCGAATGCTTTTTGTTTTTTTTTCTTCAAACAAAAAAGTTTCATAAAAACTTTAACCCCCTCTTGAGAGCGACGCGATCTGAAGCCTCAGAAGCTCTCCTACTACAAAATGGGGTACTAAATTATACTTTAGGGGCTCCGTCCCCAAAAGTATAGTTTAGCCAAGATAATTTCTGTCCCGCACCAATTTTTTCTATAATGTTAAACGGTTTTTCGACCAAAATCGGAAAAAATAAAATAAAAAATGTAGGCAGCTGTAATTCATTTTAAAACTCAAATATAATATAAAAGGACAAGCAGATTTAATGTATAAATCTTTTGACGATTGCACAGAGATTTTTTGAAAATATCTTCTAGTCAAATTAAGTATAGCAGTGTTGTTTATGTTGTTGCAATATCGCATTGTAGGATTTTATTAAATTTATTGGTCAAATCGCCATTTAGTTATTTTAGTGTTATAAGTTTATATAGAATATCAGGTAATTGAATTGACACTGCTGAGTGGTTGCAATGGTCCAAACAGTAGTGATCGAAGAATGCAATCCGTATACAATCAATTTTATGTGAATGATAACAAACTATCTAAACTAGCTAAATGGAAATATATGTTTTCTCCTCATATTTAACTGATCCTACGTGTATCTTATAATTGAGAGTTTCTACTTTGTTTATTTGGATGCTTCGTAGTTTACCTTTTATAAATTTATCTTTATTTTGGTATATTGTAAGGGAGTAGGAGGAAGGAATGTTAGGAAGGTGTACTTTTGTTCAGACATTAATTAATTCAGTTCTTTAAAATTAATGAGGAAAATCTTGAATTGTTTGTTTCTGACGCATTGTCCATTACAAATCCAGTGATCTTCTATACAAAGCAAAGTTTCTTGTATCTTGCAATTTCCTTGTACATAATTGTAGTATAGCAATCTAGGATGAATTTTTCAGTATCCTCTGTCTGTATCGTTTAACTAAATACTATTTGGTATGTTAATGGGACCGTGCTGATTTATATGCAATTTATTTCTGGTTTTATGTTACTAAAGTCGATTCAGTCGATAATTGATGCTGTATCGGTTCTAACATATGTATGTCCGATTAGTTTTATGTTCGTTCCATCCATCAAGATGTCCAAATTTATAAACCAAGTTTTTCAAGGCCATTCTGTAGTTAAATAATAATAACTAATAAGAATAATTTGTCACACAAATTTATTTATTTATTTGTTAAGTGTTTATTTGAGAAGAACTGTACTTATTTAGAAAACCATTGGAAACATAGAGACATATTGAAGACTACCATTTACAGAAAATATACGATCTAAAAATGAAAATATTAAATTTTTTTACCCGGTTTTTAATATATTAGAAACGTATCGTAATCCATCAAAGTTTTTATGTACAAATCCATAATTTCAAAACACTGTTTTTTTCTGGTTCTTCTCTTCTTCAACTTGCATCTTGCCTTATCATACAGAAACGTTACAAATATAGTTACAGATTAATAATAAATATGGATTTACCTTAGTTTAACAGTTCTGCATTATATGAGAATAAAAGTAAGGTTACGATTATACGGTCCGGTTTATGCATGTAAACACATACATACATGAACACATGTTTAGATTGATTTTTGCTCTATGTATTTTCACAATTTCTTTAGACATCATATTTATTATTGCTGGTGGTGAAACGAAAGAATAATGTTGCGCCATTCGCTCGAGACGAATATTCCGAGTTTCTGCTTAGCCAGTTTTAATCTCTGTCATCAAGATCTCGTCATCGAAGCAAGACTTAAAAGTAGGTTTATAGAGACGCATGCCCCCAAATAACTAAAATTTCTTATTTTATATGAAATTATCTCTGGATTCCAAATCAACAATAATTTTTATTCGCTCGGCTTTGTGACACAAAGTGTAAATACTCAAATCATAGGAAATGGTCATTGGATTACTATGAGGTAAATTTTACTTTTACAAATATGCTTAAAAATGTGTTGGTCATAGCCTATTATTATAAGACTCTAATAAGTTGTCCTTTCTAAGTATTGTTTTCCGAAGCGAATATTAAAAAAGAGTTGATCTTATATTTGAGTCCAAATAGAAAGTTACGAAAAACGATAAATTATAGCAGACTTGTAATCACTTTCCTAATGGACTAATTTATTTATTTGTATTTTTAGTTTAACTGTGTAGACTAACAACATTATATATCCCGCATAGAAACAAAAAATCTATAGTTTTAAATCACACTTTTCAAAAGACATTATATCAACTCATCGACTGCTAAAATTTAAATAATAACTCACATAACGACACTAACGCAAAAAGAATGATTAAAATTTTGAATTTATTCTAAACTAACTGCGTTTTTATGAAAACAGAGACAAACTCGATCGTATTTTACTTTTTTATTTATTTTTATTTATTATTTATTTTAGTTTCATGATTATAATTTGTGTAATTCGATCACATTTGGAATACTGAGCAGTAGAGTGGAATCGCAGTTACGCGGTGCATTCAAATAGAATTTAATCTATCCACAAACTTCTTTATGCATTGAGTCGGCAGGGTAGACAAGTCGATGTCCTTCTTCCACCCTATATTGTTTGATGCAATCTCATGTGTCTAGAGACTCTTTATTTTCACCGTAAAAATTCATTCTTGTTTGATCTGTTATTGAGGAGGCATAGAGCTAATTATGGACCTGAGCCTATAAATAGAATGTCTGATGCCTTTAATGACATCGCTAGACATTTCGATTTCAATCTTTCCCGTGAAGAAATTCGGATAATCACACGATATTTAAGCTAGTCCTGAATGTTTATAAGAGTTGTACAAGTATAAGTAACTATATATTTTGGTGATAACAGCATGGACAGCTTTGTTTCGGTAGGTGCTTAGTCACATTGTAGTACGAGCTTGACAGACTATATTTTAATCCATCTTGTTTAAATTTAATCTGTTATTTGTACTCTTTTATAACTTAATTTTTTATAATAATGTTTAATAGTGTGTTTTTTATTATTTAATTTATTTGTCTTCTTTTATTATTTATTTTTTTATTTGTATAAATGTTATTTTAATTTGTTTTCTGTTATCTGTAATAATGATGACAAGGTGATATGGAAAAAATGTATGTGATTGTAAATTTGTATAATTCTTGATAACGAGCAATAAAGTCAGTTAGGGAAATGTTCCTGTTTACGTCACAAAAAAAATTATATTCTGATTGTGAGTCATCTATTGCAACTTCGGGAGTTCTTTCAGGTGTCTCTTGATCTGATGATGTCAGTAAAATATGTACAAAGAATGAAATTCGGAAATTGCCTTTGATGAATACAGCTTTAGCAAATCTTTATTTTTTAAAAACTTAAAGTATTGGTTGTTTGTACAAAGCAGGCATTTATTCAGGAGGATTGTGGATCCTTCCTCGGCCATGTAATTTAATTTTGTTAAATTCCTGTGTGTGTTTTCCTAGTTCCTAGATAGGCATACTGAAGGACTTCACGGTGTTCTTTTGAATACTTATTAGTTTTACTAAAAGCCAATTAACAATATCTCCATCTTCGTTTTAATTTCGATTTTTTAATAATTTAGAAAATCATTGTGAAATTATATGCACAAACTTTTCGACTGTAGTACATAAGACTTACGTCTGAAAAAGGTATTTATAAAACAGACTGCAAATCAAATGATATATTTACTTACATTTAAATTTGGTGTCTATTATTTTTGCTGTATTACAGTCAGATTTTCTTCGAATGTGCTCATCATAATTTTCTTGCATTACCATTTTTCCCTTTGTCTTTTGTCTTTTCGTAGTTTGTGCATAACACCGATCTTTTTGACTTGTATTCAGTGAAAAATATACGTCGGTATATATGTTTAGAGAGGCCGGAATTTTCTTTGAAAATCCTAGGCTGCTGTTCAGGTAACAACATTCGATATTGCTAACGTTTTAAGGAAGAAAGATTGGCATACTCTTATTTTACGGTTTTCTTCAGTTTGGAAGTGGTATTGCTTTAAATATGTCCTAGTTTTTTTAATCTTTGTCATCGTGTATTCGTAATGGAATATTCAACGATACATTGTTTAAAATAAAATCTTTTTGCCTTACAAAATCGTTCAAACCCCAATATTTGATGTGTTTTGCGGTAAGATTCGGTAAACATTTTTGAACACAAATTGTCAATTTAAATTTGTGCAATTTACAAGCTTTGGAGCTTTGGCTTTACTTAAAACTTCTTTAATGACATTGCTTACTTTCGCTTGTATGTCTTTCCTTCCATATTGTACCATCGACAATTCGTCATATCGACATATTTTTATATTATTATATGATTACTACTGTTCTTTTCCATTTATTTGTAGCATCATAAACGTCATCATATATTTTGTTAATTTAAATATGACTTTTTAAATAAATTGGCATCATTATCCTTTACAAAAAGTGTAATTAGTGTATATTCCTTCTAAGCCCACGACGATATGTTATTGTAATTTAAATGCACCACGCATTACCGTTAGCAACAAATCCCCTCTGGCATGTTTGTGACGTATACAATTAACTTATTCGGTGTGCACTGTATGACGTCTGTTCGGATGCAAATATTTACAATTTTATCCATATTAAAAATAAAACTTCTAAAAAACACAATATAAAAACAATGTATTTTTAGAATAGCACAAATTGTTGTCAGGTTTGTTTTTAAATAGTTATTAGCGACCAATCAAGTCATTTGAATACGATTAAAAATGATAAATAAAAATTATTATTCTTTATCAACAAATATTTTTGAAAATTAAATTGTTGTTTTTAAAAAAAGACTATAAAATTACAAGCGAAATATCAATAGTTTTATGTCGGTGTCACTCACCACGTAGCGTCACGTCAACACATTTCTCTGTCACCTTCTACACATTTCATTGTATTCATCATACCATTCCCCAAGGGCATAGTTCAATATTTTGATTTCGCCGAACACCCACAAAATTCCAAAACTATACCCGAAGCCCCGGTCGGTCATACACATAAACAACCCGCAGTCTGCGCAGCGGCACATTTGACACGCACACAATGGCATTTTAACATCCCCAAACGTGGCTCGAGCACTGTTTCGCACCTGCTGTTAGTGTGTGTTGTGCGAGTCTGTGTGCTTGAGTGTGAGTGTCTCTGATACTTCGTAAAACAAATAGTTTCCACACTGATATATAAATATACATATAACGCATTCTTGATATATAACAGCATCGAACGACATCTGTGCGAGTGTCTGCACTGCCCCGTTAAAAGCTACGCGCACTGGCGCCATAAAGCTCGACGCTCGACACCGATTTTCACCCGATTCCATTTTTTCCACCCGTTGCAAGAAGTGTTTGTTGGTTCCAGGCGGAAAAGTGCTTAAGTGTGCGGTACGAGCAAAACGATGCCGATTACCCTTTTCTTTTCAAATGGCTTGTGTCATAACCGCCCGGTACACAGTGTTTTATGGTTTGCGAGTGGTGGTTTTATGTGCGGATCGAGGTAATTTAATAGAGGATCTCTTTGTACAAAAATGTCCGATAAAATGTATACTATTTTTTATATAATTTATGGTTTAATATTGATTATATTTTGTCTATTATGTCGAACAAAATAAATTTCTAGCTGGCGCTTACAAAAGTTTTTCAGAGGATATCGCATCATTCGCACGATGTTAAATTGAAAAACTGTATATATAATAACTTTAAGAAAAGTTTTAATGTTTTATTAATTGCCGTATATATTGTATCGGCTAATCCGAGATAAGACCGATACTACTATAAATTGTACTCAACCACCCACACACACAGAATCAAGGAATTTGTAACACACATGGCCTGAGTGTCTCCATACGTACAACTCCCAAAACCTCAACCACCTTTGTATTAATTACGAAAACTTCTGGAGCGCGTGGCCGCATTTGAGACAAAATAGAGAGAAAGGGCGAGTCCGGCAATATTATCCAGCTGCAACTCCACACATACACACACTCACACACGATAAATTGGAAAAGTTTTGCGTCTAAATCATCTCTATACGCGCATGTGTGTGGTAGGTTATTTTTTTGTTGATGCTGCTAGTGGTCAAGTAGGGGTTACATGTGTAGTGCCGAAAATATGTTGACAGAATTAAATTAGGCTTAGGATTAAATAAGTTTGATTTAATATCAGATAATTGCATAATAAAGAAAGAAATAAATTACAGTATTAAAAACAACTGTGGTCAAAAGTGGTCAAAATCTTATTCAGTTTTTGCAGGTAATGCCTTACCATGAAAAAATCGTCTGTTATGTATTACTTTTCTTAGACAAAAACTAATAAAAAAATTATTATAATTGCGTGTTCTAATTAATACTTAAAAATTAACAAAACTACAAATCAATAATTATTTATTTATAAAAGACGTTAAATAGAAAGTTTGTTGACCTCTCTCAAATTTTGACGTGACAAGCAAATTTTGTAAATGCCAGATCATTGAAATACTATCTCGTATCTAGTAACTTTAACATATTTTATTGGACGATAATTTAACAAATTTGCAAAACGGGTTAATTACACAATATATTGACTATATTTTTTTTATACCATGATGATCAACTTTTGCATTTAAAAATAGTAGTGTTTTAGAAAAAAAATGGTGAAAAGAGCCTTTTATCCACCAATTAAGTAAGAAAAACATAAAATTTATTTAATTCTTCACAACTTTAAGATATACGTTTTTGATCAAAACGTGAAAACAATGGAAATAATAGCTAAAAACAATACAAGCCTCTAAATCGGCGGTGGCCAACGCCTGGATGTGATTTGTAAAGTGTTGATACTATTAGCATTTCTGGGTATTATGGGGAAACATTAAAAAATTGGGTTTCTTGTTTATATATTTGTTATATACAATAAGATTTAAATTATTTAGGCTGCACTTTAAAGTGAGAGAGCGTCAAAGTTTTATCAAAAATACAGTCAATTTTAAAGTTGAAAGGGGGAGTGCTAAAAGGGCGAAAGGTATTTAAAAAACCTAGCTCTAATAATTAACCATCAGATATAAACATACATACAAAAAAGTTTTTGCCTCTATCTCCCTTAATGGTAGTCAGATTTTATTCATATTTTTTTTAAGTTTTACGTATTTTAAATACCATTCACTCTTTTAACACTCTTCTATTTAACCTTAAAATTGACTTGACTGAAAACTTTGATGCACATCATCCGTGATGGGACAGTGAGCGAAACAAGAGTGTTGTTGCTCACTGGGGCTCCTCATCCCTGCGGAACGTATTTACGGCTAGGTGAACCGTTTCGGCCGAGACTGTACTCGGATACGTTAAGGACGTTATTCCTCTTCTGACATTTCTAGGATAGCAGACACAATGTGCATTAACATCCTGCCTGCGGGAATCCTTTAAGGGGGGAGTGACTTGTTTTTAAAATCCTATTTCCGTTCTTTTATCGCTTTAATTTACTAAAACCTGCTTCAGCCGACAGCCGCATGCCGCCTATAAATGTTTTCGGCTTCAGCTGATAGCCGCCGGTAAAATTTGATGGTTCAGCCGCCGCCAATAACACTAGGCGCCACCATTTTTGTGTTACATTTCTCACTATTTTTTTCTTATGTATTTTGGACCGCTAAACACGAAAATGTCAATATAAATAAATTTTATGGATAGGATAGACCTCCAAGTATGTACTCGTATATTTTGTTGAATGTTTATTATGATATCAATGCATGGTAATGATTTTGCATCAGTTCAGTTTGGCATTTGGATGGAATTTCGTATCTAAACTGTTTTAAACTAAAAGAGATTACCCGCGATATATCATCACAAGAATTAGCCAAATCATATTATGAAACTCGTGCTGAAACGGAAAAACTGTCGAAACTTCTGACCCAGATGGATTTTAAAGAAAAATCATAATTACTTGCATCGGTTTTATTTCACAGTTGGAAGCAAAAATTGTCGATACCAATCGCACATGCTGTCAATATGAAAAAAACATATGAGCACAGTGGCGGAATAAGCTCTTGAGAAGATTAACGTCCCAGTAAGTGTGTCCGTCAAACATATTTGCGAAATTTGCACATACAAAATCGCCAATTTGCACGAAGAGGCAAAAGGCACGACAGTGAAAGATGTGAGCGAAAACGCTAATGCAAAAAATAAAAAAAAATGCGAATTTGCGTGAAATTCTTGTTCACAAATTGTACTTAGATGTGCACTGAAATGACGCCAATTTGATTTTTTTTGCATTCTTCTTACAATTTGAACGACAAAACTCGCATGGGGTATTTTTATGATATTCTGCCTTGGCGTTTTCGAGACTGCATAGATTTTCCACAGATTTTGCACTACTTTGGCTCTTAGTGCAAACTGGCGTCATTTTGTGTGCAAATGTAGCCAATTGGAACTGTTTTTTGAGTACAATTTGTAAACGAACACATTTTTAACACTGTTTGCTTTCAAATTTGCACTATTTTATATAAATAAATTAATTACAAATTCTTAAGAAAAAATCAATTTATTTTGTTTATAAATTAGGAGTTTTTTGTGTGCTTGCTTTGCCCTGAAGCTTACCTCTGAGCTTTTCATAAAATACTTTATTTCCGATTCTGTTTGCGAAATCGTTTTTTAAGACAGATCCTCTATCAGCTGGTTTATCAGGTTAAACTCAATAGATTGATGCTTGGGTGTGTCTGTAAATAAACAATCTTGATTTAGTAAACAAAATACAGAAATACCATATAGATGTAGGTATAAATTACTATTGGCTTCGTCGATGCTTGTCTTACTAACGGCAAAAATTTCGATTTCCACAGGATCAACTGACGAAACAGCATCAACTGAGCCCATATTTTCTTGTATGTGCTGTTTTCTTGTGGATTCTTCACAACACGACGTTTTATGTCTTAACTCAACTACAAACCATATACTAAATATCAGATAAAAAATTGTAGAGTTGAATCTGTACACGCACATATACATATAAACGTTAAATGACGTCTGTCGTTTAGTGCAGAATGTCACTATCGGGCATACTAATTAAGTGATATTAATATGTTTAGTTGCAGGTAAAGTTTGAAACAATTTGAGAAATGAATGTACAAAATATTAATAATAACGATATTACCTTTACTTGAGAGTCAATTATATATTATATTTTAATTACTTGTCAGAAGGGATTTCCCCGTTGAAGCTGACCATATTAAATTGAACATGTTTCTGAATTCTGAACCATCAAGTGTATATACGTAATGACAGTTTTAGATAACTTCTATATGTTTGCCCACTAAATGCTTATCTCAGATCTCGTCTCAGATGTCCGGGTTTATTTTTTTTTATTTTTAATGTTTAGTTTGAATTTACTTTGTCTGGATCTACTAGTTTTCACGAAAATACACGATAATCTTATTAACATATACTTTTATTATGATAATACTATCATAATCATTAGTATATAAAAAATTAAAAAAATCCAAAAGCGTAGAATTCCTGGCTTATGGACCTCAAACAAACAGAAATAGGGTGGATTCGTCGTTGAGTTTCAAACACTTTTTTAAATTGCAAGTTATGACGATATTGTTTTTCTTTTCGATGAAATCGAGAATTGCAGTGGAATCGATGTAAAGACAAAAGCGTTTGAATAGGTGTCAGTTATGACAACGAGGCTATTATTAGGCTGATACGCCGATTAAAATGGTTCCAATATTGTTAACCAATGTTATACTTGGAATTGTTTGGTTTTTAATTGTAATTTTGGAGAATTGGGTACTTGCCCTACCACTGGAGAGAGGGAGGGCGACCGACATTTTTTTGCTGCTTTTTGGTCTCTAGAGCACACACTTTAATGTAAATAGTAGCAAAATCAAGGACTAATAATGGGTTTTATGAGTTTAAAAAAGTATGTTTTTTATATACGAATTTAGGGTTTTAAGTAAAAAAATATGTGTTTGTATGAATTATTGGTTTTATGAATTGTGTGTTTTAAGAGTTACGTGATGAATCTGACTTTACTCCATATACTTTGGACGCTTCCGAATAACACTTCAACGGCTGGCGGTAGATCTTCTCCGGTTCACCATATACTCGGGAAGGCTCACTAAAGTGGTTTTTAAGTGATTGTGTTTTATTGTACTTTCATTCATCCGGAATGCTATCATCGGAATTCTCCAGCGTTGTGATTGACCATTTGCGATACGGAGCTGTACGAAACGTAGCGGACGTGCTTTACCCTCTGTTTGGCGGTGCTGAAACAACACATTGCACAAGCTCTAACTTGAGCTGCGACTCGGAAGGAGTAAACACTCATTCAGAAGATGTATCTTCTTATCTAGTTAGATGGATTCGACAGAATATTGGGTAAACGTATTTCATCGTCATCGTTCAAGAACACATTGTTTCTGTCTGGCAGATCATTGTGATGGCAGAAAAAATGGACGATACGAAGACGCTAGCTGTTGGTTTTGCCAAAGTTTTGGTACGAAAATGACCAAAAAGTTAAACCACTCCGATGAACAGGTTCCGGTAGAGTAATTGTTAATGAGTGATATCACGTATTATTAGATAGATATTCTATATATTTAAAACACTATGAAGGCTTCGGATTTGGATATAAATTTTGTTGAACACATCGACCAATCATTAAGGAGACTCTACGTTGGTTTATAAGGTATAGTTTTGGTAAATTTTACCAGTTTGTTAATCAGTTCATTGTTACTGTTGTTTTGTTCTTTCAAGGTTTCTTTGGTAATTTTCTCAAACGATAAACTTTTTCATGTAAATGGTACCTGACAAAGTTTATGCTTATCTGTTCTTTGACTACGTGACGTTTTCAATACTTCAGCACAAGCGTAATATGGTTAAAACTTATTTATTTTGCCAGAATGAAATAAATTACAATAAATTTCATTTCAAGAAATCAAACTCAAAACGAGTTTATCATAATTTGTGTACATTGTAAATGCACGATAATTTAAACACGAATTAAATAATTATATTACATTTTAGATATTTTACATAACTGAACCCCAAGATTTATGACTTAGTAACTAGAGATATTAACATTAATATTTCATAATTACGCATTCTTGTCTATAGTATATGTTCGGGGCACATAAACTTGAACATTCAAGCACGCACGCACATAATATGCTGGCCTATTTTATGCAAATGGCACCTTATTGTGTTTCAGTATACGTATTACGTACACACACACAAACACATATGAAAACACCCACACACACACGACGCTTGCCAAGATAATGTGACAGCACAGAATTCGAAATAATTGGCTTGATAATGGCGCATTCACAGCAGCTAGTGAAGTGTGTCGGTAATTGAGATACATTATACGATAATTTGTATGATGATCTCAGATGCGTCATCGTCATGACGTTATTAGTTTGTGATACTAATATAATTACATTTTCAATTAGCCAACGCAATGTCTGTGTTATAATAAAGAAAGCCACATAATTACAATTAAAACTATAAAAAAATGCGAAATCAAATTAAATTGCGTTTTCCCATTGGCCCAATTAAATATAAAATGCGAGTAAAGGCACATCACACACGCTGAGCGCGTACTTGTAATCTAAATTGTAGAAGAATGTACAAGTACAGCATGCGGAAATGAAAAAAAAGCTTCTTCGTGTCAACGCGTCTGGCAAATACAGTTATTATGTACAAAAGCCAGTAACACTTGCGCGCAAAAAGGACCAACATGTACATGGAAATTTACAGGGTGAGGTAGGGTTGAAAGTGGGGTGCTGTGTTTGTGTGCCCGGACGACGCAATTAAACAAGAAACAACGCAGCACAATACAAAGGACATTGCGAATGGCGGCAAGCGACAATAGAAACGCCAAACATAAATACCGAAAGCAAATTGCACATTCGAGAAAAAGGGTTGTTATTCGTCCCGACGATATGTGTCTATGTGTATGTCTGTGTTTGTGTATAAATGCAACATTCCGGCTGGGTGATTAATGCAAACAATAGAGAAACGAAATGTGTGGATGCGCATGTCTCCAACGGACACTCTCGCGTTGCTAACGTAAATGTCTTTTCTTATGGCCCCAGCTATCTCAGTCGTTTTTCCTCAATTTCACTTGTACATATCACATTTCAAATGTTTGTGTATTTTAATTGAATGTGAGCCTTGAATTTATATGCCAATTATTTTCTAGACTCTCATCTTACATACTCACACACTCACACAATACAAGTAATCGAAATGTTGGTATGAATATGTACATATTATGCAGACAAATTGCTCTCAACATAAACATATAAATAAATCAAATAAGTTATAGAATATTTCTAATTTCATACGCTTTAGAAGTTTCCACAATATGCGAAAATAATTTGATTAGAAAATTTGTTTGAGAGAGCAATTTATCATATTATGTATACAATTATTCATCTTCATTCTTTATCGTAGGTATTCATATACATTTTTCATCTTTTTGAGGTATCGTAAACACTGATTTGTTGTATTCAATTGACGACTTTTTGACCACAAATTACCATTTATAACTTTGTTTGACTACCCAAAAAGAAGTTCTGTATAACAAAAAAAAAACAATAACTCTTTTCTTTTGGGGAAAACGGAAATGAGGCTCGAAATTATTTGCGGATTTACTATAACAGAAAATTGTTAATTAAAGTTATTGATGTTAATTTCATCTTCATCTGCATCTTCATCTTCATTCTTCATCTTCATTCTTCATCTTCATTCTTCATTCTTCATCTTCATTCTTCATTCTTCATCTTCATTCTTCATTCTTCATCTTCATTCTTCATCTTCAATCTTCATCTTCAAACTCCATATTCATTCTTAACATAAAGAACAAGCTTATATAACTGTACAAAAGGTAACTTTTGCGCTTTAATTATTTAATTTATATATACTATAAATCATATTTAAATATACTAATATTTTTGGTGACCCTGTTAACTTGATAAATGAGTTAAATTTGATTAAATTATAATTTTAAATTAACATAATATTTGAAGAATATTTAGGTATATATGAGTGATAAGATTTGTATATATAAATATATATACGTTTTCTATCTGTAACTTTTATCATCTTTGTTTGTGTTTTGGATGAGTTGAGTTAATCACTTGCTGCATTTTTTAAGATACATTTTAAATATGTGTTAATATTGTTGCGAAATTAATGTATTTTTCGGATTTTAATGAGCAAGTGTGCTTTATAGTTTAGACCTTCTAATATATAACATTTAATGTTAATTCTGTGAAGGAGGTTCGTGAGTTATAATCCAGGTATAGATACGACATTTTTCATTATCATTTTAATTTTTTGTGACTGGGTAATTTCACGGACTCACCATGATCCATATGAAGAATGTTTTTGATTCCGAGGAGAGCCTATTTCGATCGTAATTGCGATACAATAACATCTATTAAAACCAGAAAATATAATATAAAGCTTTAGAAAAAGCTCTGCAGAGGTGGCCCAGACCAACTATGGTTGAGTGCCAAAAATGTATTGTTTTAGATTTAAGTTAAAATGGTAGAAACAAAAGTGTTTATAACCCCTTAAGTAGAATTGTCACCGATCCCAAAATGATACGGCTGTGTGAACCATATCGTAACATTTAATGTTTGACCTTTAATAAATGTCTAACACTTCCCTTATTTCATCCAATTTAATATGTAATTTTATATGTTTAAAAACTATCTTCTTAAAAAAAATCTTTTTCACACAAAGGGGATAAGAATAGATTATTCTACAGATAACGGTTCAAGAAAAACGCTTATACAGTTTGAAGAAATAAACACTTAATGATTTTAATACCTGATTTCAGACCTTGATATCCTTCTTCAAATTTAACAGTTTCTTTAAACTCACCAAATGCATTGAAAACATTACAGAAATAAATGAAACTATAAGCTAGCAAATTTGTTTAATGAATATATAATATATATTAAATTCTCTGATCTGATTGTCATAATAACGTCTCTTTTGCGGCCTCCCTTCTATAGAGTTGTATAATCTCTATTAATTCTGATTATTAGCTCTCAAAACCCACACGTAGATTTGACAAAAATCAATAAATCCATTGTTCATTGCTCTTTCTTTCCATTCAAACACAGTATCTGATCTCATTTATACCCTTAGATGAGTTATATATAATAAATAGAATATAGTGTATATAAAGGGTGTTTTTTTTAGAGGTTAGGTTTTCAAGATTAAATAAAACGCATATAATTTAATGTTATGGCCAAGAACTTAGCTTTATTATAAGGATAAGGGTTTGCCATTATGTTTTAAAAATAATTTCTGGCAAGTGGCCGCCGCGGCTGGCTCGAATAAATTCCAGCCGAGAGGCCCAATTTTCGACCACTTTTTGCAGCAATTG
>JANSTU010001016.1:0-19226 GCA_027564075.1 Bolitophila hybrida
CTTGTATAGTTTAATTTTCTAATTTTTGTTTACACATTTTGTTTATTTATTTACACCACTGTATTTTGTAAACTAGTATATTGTAAACATGTTAACGATGAATATATTTCTAATCGTCCGGCTATTTAAAAAAAAAAAAGATGAGGAAAACATAATTAAAATGCATATGATCCGAAGATACTCATTATTTAATTTATCTTAATATTGTATTTTCAACAAGATATTTTAAATATTTTAGACATCAGCTTCGTGAAAACATAATACATATATCCGAAATTTAAAAATATATTTCAAAGGTATGCACATTTTACGTTGGTTTTAATTGTGTTATCTTTTTCCTTCCTAATACAAATATTTCAAATAGACATATAAAAATAGCTTAAAAGAAAAATCCAATAATTATATATTTCGATGATACGCATATTTTAATTTTGTTTTCTATGATATTTTCTACAAGATATTTGAAACTTGTTAGACATTAGATTTGCGCCAATGTATTAGAAAGATATCGAAAAACATAATTCAAATATATTCCGAAGATACGAATATATTAAATTAGGTTTTATTATATTTTCTACGAGATTTTTAAAACATGTTAGACATCAGTTTTTTGATAACATATTTCAAATATGACATATTTCAATATATGAAGGAAACAACCTAATTAATATATATTTTGAACATATAAACAATTTAAAATTTCCTTTGATTTTTCTTTTTATCTAGATATTTTAAAGATGCTTAACATTTGATTCGTGAAAACAAATTACAAATATATCCAAAAATACGTCTCAAGATATTTCAAACATGTTAACCGTAAATTCGCATCAACCTAATTCAAAGATTTCTAAGAGATATATGTATTAAAATATATTGGAGGATATTTTAATTTATTATTATATTTTCAAAAAGATATTTCGAACTTTTAAGACATAAGCTTTGTACCAACCTAATACAAACATAATACAATTAATTTATCTTAAGATACAAATTTGAACATATTCCATAACCACTGGTCAAAAGCAAATATATTTTGTTGTTGATTTGGTCATGTGGTAAATTGTTATAATTTAGATTATTAGTATTCAAACACAGACACATGAAATAAAATAGAAAATATTTTATTTTAAAATCCTTTTTTTCTATCAAAATATTTCAAAATAGTTGATTTTGAAAATAGATGAAAATATTTTATTTCAAAATACTACTTTGACAAATAGTATCGAATAGTATCTCTTCAAGATAGTTTATTTTTAGAAAATAAAATAGTTTATCTTCAATATTTTTATCTCTTAAACACTATATCTCACAACCATTTTATAATATTTATATATACTTGCCATTTAGACTGTCTCCGGTTCAATACAAGCGAGCAGGTAAACATTGAAATTAAATTACTTATAAAAAACATTTGAATTATAGAAAAAAATAATCTCAGATTTCAGTATAAATATAAATATACAGTTACTTCCAATAGAACGTAAACACAAACACATGTTTATTAAATCTACAAAGTAACCTTTTAATTATTGTTATATATATATTTTTTTTCATATTTTATATTAGTTTATTATACTTGGCCACAGATCAACAAAAAAAGTCCAATTTTGGAAGTTCCTGAAATTAATACAGACATCATTAAAATCCATGAGTAAATATTATGTTCCAAAAGAATGTATGGACATCGTTGAAAGTCTTTCAGGAAATTACATAGTAAATCGTCTGCACTCTTCTGGAGTAATTGAGTTCCATGCAGATTCAATACTGGCCTTCAGTTCTCTCATATTAGATGGAGCTTTCTCCGCTGTGCTAAGCTTAAGTAAGGCCCTCACATTCTCTATCGGAGATAGATCTGGGATTTGGGGTGGCCAGTTCAAAATGTCCACATTATTAGTCTGCAAACAATTCTTCACAATTTTAGCCGTGTGGATCAGTGCGTTGTCCTGCTGAAGGATAAAATCGTCACCAATCAAATGTTTACCCTCAGGAATTATAAAGTCTTCAAGCAGTTTACTGTAGACTAGTAACTTTCCTTCAAGAATTACTAGTTTGCCTACTCCACAAGACGATAGGATGCATACTTGCAGACTTGGAAATTTTAAATGGTGTGTTGAGTACATTTAAACGACACAATTTCATCAACACCTCTCCACAAAAAAAGCTCGTCCGTGGCTATGGCGCAACCTAATAGTTGATGCGTCTGTCCACAACACTCTGTTTCAATAGGCTGATGTCTTTAAAACGTTGTCTTTAAAAAACCGCATCCTGTTTACAATATTTTTCTTGCTGATGTAGGGTACCTTTCGAGCAATCCGTCCATGTTTATTTGCTGCATATAGCCGTCGCCAAATCATTTGTACTGATGGTACCCTTTTGCCCTCAGATATAAGTTTTTGATGTGTTTTTGGAGCGGACAATGTAGGATCGGCTTTGAAAATAGTCTGTATACGAATGTTGATTCGTTGAGTTGTATTCCTTATACGACCTGTTTGGCCAGCATAAGAAAGACGTCCCTCTTCTTTCAATGCTTAAACTGCTTTAAGTACGGAAGCAGGACTTTTACCTACAAATAATTTAATTTTATCGAAAAATAACTAAAATCACTAGTGTTTACATTCTATTGGGAGTAACTGTATATACGCTGCTTTGTGTCTTGGTTAATAGTGTGTCGGCTTAGGGAGTACTTCAAGTACAAGTATTTTCAAAAATGTATTTTGTAATTTGTATTTTCAAAATACTTTTTTCAAATAATTTTTTTTTACGCTTTGTACGCGTATTTTTTGTATATTTATTTGTGTTTATCGTGATACATGTTAAAATACTATTTTTAAAGTATTTAAAATTCTTTTAAAAAAAGGATTTTCATAAATTAGTATTTAAAATACTATTTTTAAATTATTTTCTATTTAAAATACTATTTTCCAAAGTCTGCGGCTAAGAGTGTTTCGGCTTATCGTGTTTTGGCCAATCGTACTATTCAAGCTAAATTATTCTCGCCCTTATTTTTTAATGAATTAAATATTTTATAAAAGGTCCAGGCGCCACAGAATAGACGAAAAACAATTCGTCGAAATACTTAGTCGAAAAACAATTCGTCGAAAAAAAATGTTATTCGACGAATTGTTTTTCGACAAATTGTTTATTTTTTAAAAGTATATTAAATAATACATTTCTGTGTTTTTATTCACAGCCTCAATTAACTAAATGTAATATCCGCCTCTTTTCCAATATGCTACAGTATACTGAAAAATACACAATTACACAATAACATCCTTAACTTACCCCTTCAGAAATTAATTTCACATCGCTGAACCTTTAAGAATACTTTGTTTATGTGCATACTATATTTATCTCCATTTTCACCTGAATGAATTGCTCAAATAAAACAACATTCTATAACTAACACATTTTATTTATTCAGTGTAAAATGTTATATATGACTGTAACTATATATCTGCGCCCTCCATGAAAATCAAAAATCCTCAAACACATACACGATAAAGACAAACAACGGAATTGCATATAATATACTATAGTATATAGTTCTTCTGTTTATACATTTAATTTTTTATCTAAGAAATATTGAAAATTCATTGAAACTTTCTATGAGATATATACACGAATCTGCCGGAATTGCGCCAGCATGATTTGATTTCACCACCACAAACAAACTTGGAAAATTTATAAATAAGTACAAAACTATTTTCGATGTAATTGTATTGATATCGTATACTTTGAGATGGTTTGTGTGAAGGTGCCAGGCAACTTAAAAGTTTTTGCGGAAAACTTTGATATATTATATATAAGTACACTGGTCGGCTGCAGACATTCTCAAGGTGAATTACAATCGAAAAAGCCCGCCGAAAGTCAAACAGTACACATTTTTGTTATACGAGTATATGGTACACGCTATAAAATATATGTTTAATAATAATCGGTGCAATATTATGGAAAAACTTTGATTATTAAAGTTTTGTGATTTATATGGAGTTTGTGTGGATCGTGTTTGGTGAGCTTGTAAACCGCAGGTATTTCATTTATGTGGCAATGAGAACCGAAAGATAATTGCAAATCGACCCACCTACAAAATTGGTTAAATTATATTTTTCTTTTACAGAAATAACGTCACGTGTTAGTTGTTGGGAGTTATCGTATTATGAGATTTTGTTATTAGGCTACATGGTTCGCAAGGTGCTTACTAGGAACGTGAACACAATTAACATGCAACCTTAGGCAAGTTGGGTTGGGTCCTATAAGGTTTCTACAGAAGTTGTTGGAATAAAATGTGAATAAAAGCAATTTATCATATTATTTATTGAGTATACAAAGATTCGTTTCCTAGATTAAATTAGATCAGATTAGATTGTCTTTTGGAGTAAAAGTTTTCTTAATCTTGTGCCCAGACAGGTCACATTTTTTTAGGTTCCCGGCCTTTAATATATACTCAGAACCGCAGGAATAATTTTATAAATCCAACTATTTTGATTGTATTAAAATACAAAAAAAAAATAAAAATGAAATAATAATATTGCATTACGCATATTATATTTATTATTATTAGTACTCAACATTGTATTGTTTTACAAAAAGGGTTTACACGGAAGTAGTTTATTCAATTAAACAAGTTAACAATATGATTAAAGAAATCGCGTCAACATAAAGTTCGTAGATTCGTTCGTTTCAACTGACCTGCCAACTTTCTGTGAGAATCTTGGTTAGTATAGAAGGGTTTAATAGCAGTGAACAGTTTATTTTGTCATTGTCAAAATTGTCGTGGTTCAAAGATGGCGTGGTATAAAGCCGTCGTGAACGCTGTGAAAATAATCTTGCCTTAAATAATCGTGGACAATTCGTAAGGGGCTTTTATATTTATCTGAAATTTTAGAACAATACGACGAAAATGGTAATGCTACGACGTCGGTTGAGTGGCGCACTGAAGAAAATGATGCTTCCACTTGAAGCATGCTCAGAGACTGCTCAGACGAAGCCAAAGAGGTGCAGAACACCGATGTCGAAAACAAAGGTGATCGATGGTCTCTATCATTCCGGCCGAGTGGCTTATCAGAAATAAATAAACTAAACGGATTTTTAGTCTGTAAAGCTGTGACTATTTAATGAACTAGAATCATTTAAACATTTTACAAAGTGAGTAATTGCCATGGTTTTTAAAATAATTTTTCAAATTTTTATTATTTTGTTAGGAAAACATGATTTCCAGTGTTATTCCAATTTTTGAAAAAGGTCTAATTTTAACACCAATCTAGGACCAATCAACTTGAATCCAGAAGGCTCAACGTGATTTAAAACCATATGTCTATCATCTGGATCTAGATCCCCTTTCCAACAATTTTCTGGTGTTTCTGTCATTTCATGAGCTTATATTTTGTCCTACATTCCTCCTGACACTTTCTTATTTAGAATTTACTCGCGTATTAATTCAGATGAACTAAATGCTGACCTTACGGCTATTTGTTGGTGTGGAACATTTACAGATGTAAATAATCGCTTATATCACACCGAAATTCACTGATATTTAGTAAATGTAGGTGTACTATAGCTCATGCAAATAATGCACTTAAATTACACCATTTTTACTATTATTCAATAAATGTTATCTTGTTACATGCAAAATATTGTTTTCTATTTATTTTTAATACATTTACTAAATTCACGAAAATGTTTCTAAATTTAAAAATATTCTTCCTAATTTCGATATTAATCCTAAAATAAGAAGAAAATGATTTTTTTTGAAAGAAAGAAAAAAAAACGATTTACTGATATTTAGTAAGTAAATATCTCTGTGTAGATATTTATCAAAACGTTGCAAGGATACTGCGTAATCCAAAAACTTTGAATCAAAGCTAAGTAAAAACAATACCATCTTCATTATTACTGGATACTACCACTGACTTTTACTTTCAAAATGTGTTTTTAAAGAACTTCCTTAATGCAATTATGGCAGTTAAGTCTAACCATTGCAATAGGCGAGTGGGTTAACACGTTGGTCTAGCTTATGGGAGGTCGCCATTTCAACCCAGGCTGGCAGACCGAAGTGTTTTTCGAATGTAGCACTTTAAATCAGTAGGTTCCTCTTGCTATTAATAGCCTATTTCTGAAATAGGTTATTGATTTGGAATTAATCCGCATCTCATTAATAATAATCTCCTTAACAAGTTCCAATCCGGTTTCAGACAGAAACACAGTACGACATAAGCTCGGTTCTAATACTCCTCGATTTTTCCAAAGCTTTTGACATTGTCAATTGTCTCACATAAAATTCTATGTCAGAAGTTGGGTTTTCTTTTTGGTTTTTTTGTCATCCGTTACCTTGATATCCAACTATCTATCAAATCACCCTATTAGTATAATAACCATAGCCATAGCCGAGTAATTAACGCATTGGCTGGTTCAATTCCGGCCGGCAGACCGAAGTGTTATTCGAATGTAGCACTTTAAATCAGTAGGTTACTCTTGCTATTAATAGCCTATTTCTGAAATAGGTTATTGATTTGGAATTAATCCGCATCTCATTAACAAGTTCCAATCCGGTTTCAGACAGAAACACAGTACGACATCAGCTCGGTTCTAATAATCCTCGATTTTTCCAAAGCTTTTGACATTGTCAATTGTCTCACATAAAATTCTATGTCAGAAGTTGCGTTTTCTTTTTGGATTTTGTTTGTCATCCGTTACCTTGATATCCAACTATCTATGAAATCGTAGTCAATGTGTTGATGTTACTAGTAACTTGTCCTATTTCCTTCCTATTCTCTCTGGAGTCCAAGAAGGTTTGATTCTTGGTCCGGTTATCTTTTTAATGTTTATAAACGATCTACCGCTAATCCTATATGTTATACCGTCTCTTTGCAGATGATGGACAGTGACATTTTGGTGCAAACCCAACAAGCTCATATTAAACTACGATAAATCCAAATGTATCCTTTTTACCCTTCCTCGATCTAATCTTTTATTTCTCATTCGCTTCCCCCAATAATACTTGATAGTAAAGTCCTATCGTTTTCATCTATCTCGATCTAATAATGAATGACAAGCTTGATTGTATCGAACATGTCTCTGTCATTTCATCTAAAGTTTTCGCTGGTCTCCATAGTCTATTGGTGCATTCGCACCTGATTCCATTGGAAACACGTAATAAACTTGTTTGCTTATTCCACTCTTTTTGTATTGTCCTTTCCGCCATGACTGTAAAGTGTCCCCCATTTTACAGCGTGCTCTTAACGCTTGCACACGATTTGTGATTTTTATTCGAAAAAATGATCATTTAGGCTATTATGTAATCAAATTTTAGGATTCCTTCAAAACCTATATTATGTTTCGTACTTGTGTATTAATAAAAAAAAAACTTTATTAAATTCGTGTCCTAGCTATATTCGATCTAAAACTGAATTTGGCCAATCGGAAAGAAGTAACCATATAAAAATAAATAACCATTACACAAAAGCTTATCAAGGCTCATACTTCGTAATGGGTCCTTCTGTCTGGAACTCACTACCGAGATCGATTGTCTCTACATTTCTTCAATAGACAATTTAAAAAATCCTACTTTCATAAGTTTATAGATTATATACCCTGAAAAATACTAATACATTTTACACTTACTTTTCTTTCCTTTAAATTCTAGCTTTACAATTTACACTTGTTTTTGCCGCTGATTTAGATGATGATTTTATTTGATGATTATATTTGTATTAATTTGAACTTTAGTTTTAATATTTTTATTATATTCCAACTTGAATTCTTGACATAACAATAACCACATTATTATTTGAAATTTTAAAGTTTATGTATAAGACTATGAATCTCCGTGTTTTTATATATATTCAATGAAATAAAATTGAAATCCATTTGTTTTTCCAGCAAAAAATGCTGACAGCAATGCTGCTGTTATATAAATCGATATTTATCAAGTGATGGAAGCGATTCAAGCACATCGACACCAAGAAATTCTTAAATTATCTTATCTGGATGGAAAAAAAGGTAAGACTGTTTGATGTTCGATAAGGCTATAGTTCAGTGTATGATCCTAGACGGAAACCAAACCAAATAAGTAAGTTTAAAAAGAGGTATAAATTTTACGCTCACCGAAAAAAATGTTTCTCACCAAAAAAAAAAATATATCAGAAAATGAAAAATGCATAGTGCACAGTACACAGTAAATGTTATACAAACGAACACCAAGCTCGAAATGAAAATCGAAATCATAAGTTTTACAACGACTCCATCGACCAACGACCATCACTATCCGCCATTCCCAAGGGCTGTTTTCCCTTAACCTGATTCAAAAGGTTTTTACAATAGGGTACTATTCCACGACTCTCTATATCCGCCATTTCCCAAGTGTTGTTATCCCTAAGCGTGATTCGAAAGGTGTTGGCGATAGGGTACTATTCCACGACCCTCTAACCGCATTCCCAAGGGCTATTTTTCATAAGCGTGATTTAAAAGGTGTTGGCCATAGAGTACTATTTTCAATGAGCTTGAAATTCTATTTTGTACCTTTTACAGTTCACATTAAAATTAAATGGTACGATTTTTTTATTGGTACCTGTGCAGAAAAAAAATTGACGGAGGACGATTTTGATTATTTTGGAATGCAAAATTCAATTATGCGGTGGGATATATTGATTAATTTGGATTGCAAACTAAAAGTATGCGGTGTGCGCTAAATTCGTTGCCTTAAAACATTATGAAGCAACATATTTTTATGTAAATTTTTTATTTTTAGTATTTTCTTTTTGATTTATGCATTATCATCGGAAACGAATGTAAAAGCTTTATAGGTTGGGAGATTTGCACTAAACATACATATACAAACAAAATGCAAGTCAAAATAAATTTATTATGTGTTTTTTTAAATTTTAAGAGTGTCTATTATATAATATTTGTTATAACCGTGATGTGAGTATAATAAATATGTTATGTTTTTTTATACGTGTACCTTTGGTATTATATTCTTCTGTGCTTCTTGTGGAAATAACTTCTTTTGGATTTTCAATGTCATTCCTGTAAAAATAATTAAAATTTTATTATTATATAATATGTGAATAAGTTGCGTAATCGAGTGGGTAACACGTTTGCTGGCGGTTTTATTCCCGGTAGACAGAAGCGTTTTTCGAATGTAGCATTTGAAATCTTGCTCTTGATATTAAGAGCCTATTTCTAAAATATATTATTGATTTGAAATGACGAGGAATTTATGCTATCAATATTCATATACACGCACTATATTTGTTATACTAAGATCAGGGGAAATCCTAACCATCGTGGATGTCTTGAGAGTGTTAGAACACAGTAGCTCCAATATGAGAAGAAAGCTCAAACAGCTCATTAACATATACATTTCGAATGTAATGCTTGAATTTTACCATTGTATTGAAAAGGATTTTGCATGAGCATTACAACCGAAATGCTCTTTGCAAAGAGAACAATTGAGGAACTTAAAATATAGTTCCTCTATTGTTAAAAAGATATTAGTAGTAGACATACACAATTGCACATATCATACATTTATTGTTCTATATACATATGGCGTGTGTGTAAATTTATGGTATCAATACTAACGACGTCGGTTTATATACCTAAAAAGCTTCATACGATACACAGACCAATCAGTCTAACATTTTTGAAAATGTTTGGATAGACATCGTATGTTAAATATGTGCTTGTTGGAAACGTATTCTTAGTTGCCGAGTTACAAAGAAATAATAGACTTTTTTTTGGGCTCTTACCTTTCTAAGTAACCTTTCCAAACAGTTATGACCAAATGTAAAAACAATAAATTTTTTTATTATGTGTTTAATTTTTGTGTCAAAATGTTTAATGTTGTTAGTGTTGCCGAGGGATACCTAATTCGATCCTAACTACGACACAATAACATCTATTAAAACCCAAACATATCATGATACCTCTGAATAAAGGCTTGGGAAAAAGCTTTTTTAGCATTTTTTCTAGTTTTGTAACTTGCAAGTTAGTTTTCTTTAGTCAGAAGACCTTTCCAAAGTGTTGTTAACAGAACAAATATCTGACCATGAAATCATCCTAGTAAACAAATGTGATATAAAAAAACTTTGATAAAATGCATAAGACTGTACATGTAGCAATTATCATTCAAAATATGCATTATGATTGGAGTCCCTTTTTGTATCCTCTGATTTAAATGAAAAACTTTTTGTTTAAAAATGTTTACTTTTAACATATGAAATAATATGTGTTATGTGTTGAAAGTGCGCTAAAGGTTAAAACCAATCTTAAAGCTGTGATAACTAATGACGAATCTGACTGGAATGCATATAAATAGACAAAAAATAAATACAACGTACTTGTGAAAACAAAGACGAATAGTTATGTTAAAAAGTGAAATCAATAAATCGAAAGTTGATCAAAAAACCATGGGGAAATGTTTAAACCGACTGCTTAGTAATAAAGAAACAACAAAATGTCCCCATATTGAATTTAATGGAACTGTGAGAACAAACCACCGTGAAGTAACAAATAGTTTTAACAATTTCTTCTTGGATAGTTTGAGAGATATTGTATAAAGTATACCATTGAATAATAACATAATATATATAGCAAGTAAAATCTCTGTAATTAAATTTTAATATGTGTGGAAACTCCTAGTCTAGTCTGTTGTAAGAACCTTTAAAAACAAATCAAATATAAACTATAAAACTTAGGTATAACTACACGTTCTTTGAAAGATTTTCATTGATTATATGGTGTTTTTCTGGCCCAGCAGAGATAAAAATACCCTAAAAGCTGAAGAATTCCGCCAATCAATCATACACGAAAAACAAATGAGAGTATCGTAAAAAATAGTTAAATGAGCATATAAAAACAACAATTTGCTAATTGCATCACAGTCTGGTTTCCGAGAAAACACTCATGTGAAACAACTTTTAATTGTGATATAAGCACATAGAAAGCGGTGAAACTATATTTTTTGTGTTTTTAGACGAAACCGTTGATCATAAAATGTTGTTAATGAAGTTTTGAAGTTTATTTATAAATCGCATCACAAAAGTGTGTTTTCAATAAAGGTGTTAAAATAAAAAAAAATTAAAATATTTATTACCACACAATAAAAAACTGCGCTGTTAATCAAAATATGTGCAAGGAAACTTTGTCAAGTATTTGTCAGTTACTTAAAATATGTAAATGTTTAAAATAGTATGTTTAATTTTTGTCAAATTAATTTTTCTCAAGTAGAGCGAGAAGTAGAGGTATACGCCTTTTCGTCACCAAAAAAGTGAATTTTTGTCACCAAATTATTTCCAAATAATAATACATTGCAGAGGGTTCATTTTTGTCACTAAATCCCTTGACAACAACAATAACATGAAATACTCGAACGGTGTTTAGTTTTAAACCCTTTTCATTGGTTATTGTGATTTGGTGACAAAAATGCACTCCTCGTCACAGTGACAAGAATTCACTTGTCAAAAATGCATACCGCCATTTAAAATGTACACGTGTAAATTTAAGCTCAATTCGAAGCTGAATAAATGAATTATTATTATTAAATATATAAAGTTCCATAAACAAATAAAAAACTACCATAAAATTAAAAAAATAGTTGTGCATTCTAAAATATAAATATATAGTAACGTTGGTATATATATGTCTGACCATATTAGCAGAACCACTGAAACTAACCACCTTTCTTTCGCACCATATGTTCGTGTGGTTGTTAAGAAGTATATGAAAAAGCTGCAGCACGAGACATAAAAATCAATCTCAATGATTTTAATACGAAAGTTTGTAGAGCATAGATGTACCGTCTGACTTAAGTTAGTTTTAGAGCGCGGATTCAATTAAAAAAAATGAGCATAAAATGCTGAAAAGATATGAGGTTATGCATCAATACCAGGTGCTCGATTTCATATTACCGAAAACTACACAACCATTTATGGCAAAACCATCACTACAAGAAGTTAAGGAAGTTAATATCAAGCTGACACACTTCCCTATGAACTTTTTTAAATACGGTGGATGAATGGTTATGGATGTCGTTACATGAGCTAATTGTCAACAGGCAGAGCTTCCGGATGAATAGAAACTTGGCGATATTTGTATTTTATATAAGAAGGGTGACAAGGTTGAGTGAGGCAACTATAGAGGAATAACTCTACTGTGAACATTACATACAAGGTGTATTAACATATGCGGAGGAAAACATTGGTGTGGATTCCGTAGAGAGCGATCAAATACAGATCACATTTTTAATATTAACATGAAAAAGGGCAAAGATTCAACATTAAAACACACCATTTATTTGTTGATTTCTAGACAGCATATGATAGCGTGCTAAGCTACAGATGTACGGTCCTTAGTAAGAGCTAGGGATTGGCTACGCCTAAGGCCTATCTTCAATGTTGCCTTAGAGAATGCAGTGCGTAGAATTTCTGTTGACACCAGCAGTACGATCTTCACGAAATCTGGTCAGTTGTAAATAAATGACGAGGCTGCGAAAAGGATGTTCGCGGCATTGGAATGTGGGTACTCAACAGGTCAATGGAAGCGGAAATATCGGAAAGGACATCTGAAAACAGGAGTTTTTTGGTCTTAATAAACATTTTTGACAAACACTTTACCGATGTCTCAAGAGTAAGTTGTATCGAACTCTAATTTGACAAGTCGTTACATATGCATCGAAATCATGGTGCCTCACCCAAAGTGACGAGTTCAAGTTACGAGTCTTCGAAAAAATAGTCTTACGCACTATTTTCGGACCTGTCAATGATAATGGCCGCGCAAACGGTATAATCTTGAGTTAATACAGGTGTAACACGATAAAAGTAGATAGTTCATTGAATTTGAATCACAGTCGGAAGACTGCGATCGTTGAGTCGTGTACTGCGGATCACCTTTTTCCTGGTAAACCGTTTAACAGCAACCCGTAATGAAGAAGAAGGCCAGGTAGGCCCAAATCCCGATGGAAAGACACCGCATTTTCTGATTATTATACATATGTATTAGATATTTCATTGTGATGTACAATTGTTTAGAGCCAAATATAAGAAGAAGATGAGAAAGAAAAAATCGAAGAATAACAGACGAAGAAGATGAGGATGCAGTAAAGAAAAAAGAAAAAAGAAAAAAAGAAGAGGAAGAATAAAAATTTAGTAAGTAGAAGCTCAAGTTGAAATGTATTTTGTATCAGTGGGATTCGCCAATTACGTATGCTGTAAATTCGTGCTTTATTGCAATTATATTGACAACATGCTTTCCATTATTGGGAGAACCAAAATTAATTTTCTATTCGGTAATGATTGCAGTCACTGCAAAGGAAGGCGATTCTTCTGTTTTGTAGCACAAGAAAAATATTTTTGATTTTTGTCATTTTGGCTAAAATACGTTGTCAAGATGGGATTTCTTTGTCCATCGATTCATCATGTATTGCTGCTAATTTAAATTGCTAAATATATAGACAAATGAAAATATTAAATCGCGTTCAGGTATGGTAATGTGCTTAAAAGTTATAATCTGCGATGAATGTAAAGAAAGAAAGAATTATTATTTAATAAGATTAGACGAACATTGTATTATGTAAATCGAATATTGAATTTACATTTAAAATAACGTAATAATTTTAATTTCATTCTTATTAACTAATATTTTTAAATAATCATCTTCAATTTTAATATGTTTTGCCAGTTAAAACATTGCATTTTATTTATTTACACGTTATAACACGTTATTATAGACTATCGTGTCCGCACCTTAAAACCTTAAAATTAGTTCCGTTTGTTATTCAGAAAATTTACTAGTAATTGGCGAGCAAAAAATGGGTCTAAATTCAAAAATTGTTTTATTATCAATCAAATATTTGGCAACTACTGCTATAATAAGAGAGGGTTTTGGATATACCTATCTGAACAAATTGATATTGACATTGAAGAAGATAGTAAACTATTAATTACAAATTCTCTGCAAATGCTTGTTTTTCAAAACAAACATAACGCATTGGGCGCAGTTATTCTTCATTATCTGCAATTGTTCTATTGTCACATGGGCAAAGTTATATGCAGAGCCATAAATAGCCATAAATAAGAATCGTGTAGATGAGTCTAAACGAGCTTTCTTGGTAAGCACAATTAGTGCATGTCAAAAAATATGTACGTAACATACATAGTACGTCACTGAAATTTCTCGGTGCATTATTGTTTGGAACGTCCATCTTCCAATGTCATATTGACACTAATTTAGATTTCAATTTTCAAGAATATCATCAGATTTTAAATACTACACAATATACTATGTATAGTTTTAAAAATTAATATTCTTCAACATTTACCTCTTTTGGGTCGCTGGGTATCTTCTGGAATATGGGCTTCCTCTGCGAGAATCAAAGCATTCTTTGATAGTATTGGATGGTGGTGTCACTGATTTACTTATACTATCGATATCGATATCTTTATTTAAATTTTGGATCATCTTGAACTTCAATTATTGGCTGGTACCTTAAAATATTTTTGCATTTTAAGAAAGTTTATAATACGTTGATTCGTAAGTTAAACAAGTTATGCTGCGACTTCACCTATCGTATATATGTTTATATAATGATAAGATAAGAATCATACAACATTTTAAAATGTAACACATAATTCATTCGAATACTTACAAATTTTAAAACATATAATTATAATATTTATCATTACACTTTGTAATAATTTAAAATACGTGACTATATACTGCGTAGAAATTTAGTTTTACTAATTCTAAAAATTATATTATATGTGTATACCCTATTTATACTAGTCGAGTCAACGCCGTTAGCTGTACTGAATTTTGTTATCAATTTCTGTTTTGCTTTCGACTATTATCTTTTTACATAAATGAACTGTACTATGCATTTCAGCCTTAGTTCAACGTTTCTAGATTAATTGTATATTCACGCATACACTAAGAATATAAGAATGGTTATAGTAGCAAACATTTTTGTGGAAAAATAATTTGGCATACTAACGAGTATATATCATTTAGTTTTTTTTTATGCATTTAGGCATACCTGCCACCCAAAATTTCATATTTTAAAAATGTATATCCGTCACTATAGAGTTTTTTCGGTAGAGTGTAGAGCGTAGAGTGTAGAGCTCTACATGTTGTATGTACACTAGACGCGTCTCTACCACACTACATGCTCTACTAGATATTCAGTAGAAACATTTTGAGTACAGCTCTACAGACTGTGTACACTATAGACTTAATAACTCTACAGTAGAATCATCGGGCGATCAATATTATTCAATATTATTACAATTCATTTATAATTCCAAAAAAATACGGTCTCGTCAGCAAAGAAATCTTGCGGTAAAAATGATCTAGTTTGTGGACGAAAGAACTGTGGAGTTGATTGGATTGTACGAATCATATAGTGATTTATTATCGATTTCGTTCGATTTGAAATTTAAAATAATTGTATGACTAAACAAACAAAATTTAGGTTGGCATTTTTTAATTATTATCGATTGCTACCCAATAAAATTATTATTGTAGTCTTCCGAAGTCGTTTTAGGATAGCTCTAGAGTAAATGTAGAAGAAATTACTACCACCATAAAGCATTAAGTTGGGAATTTCTAAATATTTATCAATAGCTATCTAGTAATATATGGTAGTCTTCCGAGGTCATTTGAAAATTGATCTCAGTTGAATCAATCTCGCTCCCATAATGTTTCTTTATATTAATAGAACGGCTCGTTTTTGGTTAGAACTCATTTTAATTAACTACAACTCTTGTATTCACAGTCTTTGTAAGCGTAAGAGTCAAGACCTATTTTTGCTATTATTACTGAAAAACATAATATACGAATAGAGAGAGAAGAAATACATTTGTGAAATAAGCGCGAGTGAAACAAATAAATATACTCATATATTATTATATAGACCATAGACCATTATATAGACCTTACGGTATATATATTTTGAGTGAAAAGCATTCCTACCATCAATATTTTGGCACTGTGGCACGCACCCTACCATAAATAGCACTATTTCCAATCAAGAACATAATGAAAGAATACAAATATTTATATACTACTTTTGAAGTTACAAAATTCAATGCTACAAATCAGCACGACCTGAAGCTAAACTTATTAAAGTTTTATATCGAGTTAACTACTCAACTTCAAACACGAATTAGGATTAATTTCACGACTTTAAATGCTTTTGAGACAATTTATCCTATGTTCATTTTTAGAGCAACAACAGCTTCATCAAAATTAAGATTTGTTACACTTTGCCATGAGTTCGAACACTTGTTGTTGGAAGACATGGCACTTATGCTCGAACTACAGAACGAATATAAAGATAAAAAGGAATACCATAATGCAGTATATTATTGGAATAAAATTGACGATATAAAATCTGGACTTGGTGAACCAATATTTCCGAATTTATGTAAATTCGTTAAACAGCTATTAGGTCTACCACACAGCAGTGCTGCAGCTGAACGATTTTTTTCTTCACTTATATATATAATATATATATAATTTATATATTATACAATATCCGCGATATTACATTTTAAAACGCTATTAAAAAATAATACATGCTGTAGTAGGGAACCTCCCATAGAATTAATCAAATATAAATAAATAAATATTAATATTAAAATATTTTAATAATAAACAATAAAACATAATTCGTTTTCTTACTTCTTACTTTTTTACTAGAAATATTAAAATATACATAATATAATGTAATACTGCTGTATTGTATTTATATATATCAAAAAAAATTAGAGCAAAAACACAATAAAAATTGGCACTCTATTGTCAAATATGGCACTCAGTTTGGCACCCATAAAAATCATGATGCGGCAACACTGTTTCCTACAGATGTAGTGCATATAGACGGCCTTCAAAATAAACAGCTCCTCGAGGGGCACCAAATATAAAGACTTCTCACCAGGATCCAGATTCTTTTTGATAATCAATTCCCCGCTATTACGTCGAATAAAAGATTTAGAGAACAAGAATACCAAACCAATAGTTTCTTCTCTAAGTATAAACGACTACAGGATCTTCAAGATAGACAGAAATTCATGGTATTGGAAAGAGTTGATGAAGATGTATCTAAGACAATGTTTAAGGTATTCCCTTTCCTTATATAAACATGTATTGAACAACATGCAGGACAACCTAAAAACAAAAAACGCATTCGTAATGGTACATTGCTTATCGAAACAGTAACCAAAAAACAGGCTGATAAGCTAACTAAATTTAAAATACTAGGCACTGATATCAAAATACATTTTTTAAAACACCCTACATTAAACACAACGAAAGGATCGATGTATTGCCCAGACCTTATTTATGAAGATGGCGAAATTTTGTTGGAAGAATTACGTAAGTAACAGGTAATCGAAGTCAGGCGAATTAAGAAGAAAGTAAATAATGTGCTAAAAGATGTTTTCATTCTTACTTTTAATATACCGAACTTCCAATATCCATAAATCCCGGTTTTCTAGTACTAGATGTTAATTACCAAGACTTCAGTTATGGTGCTAATAAATATTGTCGACGTCAAGAAATATGTACAAATTGTGCCAAAATACAACACGATCCGAAACCCGAAACCTTCACTAATACGACAAAATGCAAAAATTGTTCAGGAAATCATTCTTCATGTAGCCGCACATGCACAATTTTCAAAAAGGGACAGGCCATAGAAAAAATACAAACTGTAAATATAAATCAAATTAACAGGCCAGAAAAACATACTCTGAATTACATGGTGACAAACTGTCATTGCAATACCAAGAAATGTTCAATCATGATTTCATAGAACAATCTAAAAAGGCACTGAATTTCTGTCAATTTGGTTTTCGAAATTAAATTATATGAAGTGACGTTTCGTGAAATTCTATTTTGATTTTTTAATCAACATTGTTTTAGTTTTTGTTACAGTTTATTGTATTATTTTACTATTATTACCATACAATCATGGTTAAATGTTTAGTGATATAGCCTCGGATATAGCAGAACAAAGCCTAAGACACCTGGAATATCATGGCACAAGTACGTAATTATAAATGTACGGTTTACCATAACAATATAACGCAAATCAAAATAATACTACTTAGGCGTACGAACTTTAGTATTTACTTATGTATAAATGTCTGTTTTTTTCGATTCCCTTAGGCTAAATTAATCTGCGGAATCCCTTGGCAATTTTAAATTATTTAATTTTATTATGCGCGTACTATACATAATAGGCTGAAATGCATTTTATGGGGCGAAGCCCTATCTCCCTTAAGGTTTTTCCGATTTTTTTTATTTTTTTTTTGTTTATAGGTTAAAATTACCTATCGTTTACCTATTTTAACGCCCTCTACCCCCCTTAATCCCCCTTAAATTGCAATATTCTGATATTTTGATCAAACTTTATAGCCTCTTAAAAGGGTGATAGGGGGGTGACCGCCACAAAAAAAAAGAAAAATGATCAAGGTGAAAAATAGAACATTTTGATGTTGTTTTTTTTTTTTTCTTACGCCCCATAAAGTGCATTTTTGCCAAAAATTATTGTGTTTTGGATTTAATTTATTGCTATATTTATGTTTATAAGAATGTTTTTTGGAATTGTTCGTTCTCCACAGCAGCTTTTAAAAACACATTTAAAAAATTACTGGTACAAAATCAACTAAAAGCTTGTGATAACGGAAATTTTATTCCAATGGCAGAAGTGGCTATTTTAAATTGTTCTAGTTCAAAAGATCCGGTCAGAGAATAATGCGAAGACACGCTACTGACTCCAGATGAATGTTATTATCTAAGCAAGAATGACTACATTTTTAACAATAACGCTTTGTTGTAAATTCACTCTCAAATCGTTTAAAGTGCGAAGATTGTGTTAATGGGTTTGTGGGTAATGGGCGACAAAGAATTGTACCTAAACACATTAATGAATCAATGGCAATTGCAACTTATATAAATATAAATCGATGGCATACAAAGGAAACAGCAATTTTGGAAAACCACAGAATTATGTTAATAAATGCTATTATCAAAAAGAATTTAGATTTAAGAATTCATTATGATAGCAAACAAAATGTAACAAATTAGTTCATTTTAAAAATCAATAAAATATTTATTGATTTTTTTAAATAGTTTATTAAATTATATTACATTGTAACGGACCACCTTTACAAAAAGGCCAACTATGTCGAAAGAAGTGGAGCCTGTCCGGGACCCTAAACAATCGG
>JANSTU010001027.1:0-19215 GCA_027564075.1 Bolitophila hybrida
TATATCGAGCCCTCCCAGGGGGGACGTGGGGTATACCTTATGGTAGGTACCCACGTACAAACCGGACAATTCTGTACAAGTATTTGTCGACATAGTTTTCAGATGGATAGGTGATTTTTACTAACTAATTTGAAAGTTCACCAACACATCTTTCTACCTACACCCGGAGACAAGTATTAGCCTGTGTCATAGTCGTGTAATTTAGAATATAAAACATAATTTGTTAATTGCAGAAAATAATTAAATTTGGTAAATTTGTCAGTATAAAATATGTTTTACATAGTTCACAGTTTAAACATATTATTAAATTCAATACACTGAGTTAGGCTTCCAAATAATTTCTACAGCATCTCCTTCTTACGGTTTTTTTCAATCTGCACCCAGTCTACTTCCAGTACTTTTATATATCATATTTTCGAATTATTTCAACTTTACGACTAAAGTGGTGCTTACTGTTTAATTTACATAGATATAGTTAAGAGTCTTTATTTTCCTTGACGTTACTCTATTTTATATTAAATTGGTAATAGGTGATAGGTGATATATATATATATAAGCGATGTTTATTAATCGACGCCTTTTGAAGGAGTGAATGTATTATAAATTAAATACAATTATCTATATATATATATATATCTATAATATCATTACAAATATTTTTTGGATAGTTTTCTATATTACTCATAAGTTTTTGAAAACGATCCTGGCAGAATGCACTCGTAAAAAATATCTGCCAACTTATCGTCACTTGGCACGTAGTATAGATTGAAGAGAGTCCTACTTCAAATTTCTCCCTGATTATCTTTGTTGAAGTCTACTTTAACGTGCCTAAACGTTCCCAATCATTTCCCGTAAAATACGTTGTATCCAGATCAACTCATTTGCACCACCGCAGGAAGCAATGTATTCGGATTCGGTTGTTGATAAAGCAACCGATTTTTGCCTTTCCGAACTACAGAAAATTACTCCCGATCCGAGCATAAACACATGTCCTGAAGTCGACCGGCGAGTTTCCCTTTCTCTGGAGTTTCTGGATTGTCCAAGAATAAACTCCCACTTCATACGAGATGTCCAGTCTCGTAGCTACTGACAGGTACATCAGGCTCACAAGTTCCGTTTTGGATAAGTGAATCATATTCCTCGTCCATGGCCTTTGTCCATTTTCATTGGTCAACCAATTTCATTGCCTCTTGACGCGTCCGCAGCAGCAGTATATCCCATATTTCTGGTTTGTCATCAATAGATTCCCTTTCAGCCACACAACAGCTGTGCTTCTTGCAAAATGCTTATCTTGTGACCTATACGCATTTTCAGTCAGTTTAATGTTTTCGAAAACTTCCGATTTATATTTCATGGAATAAATAAAACGGAAATGTGAGTAGTCATCTTTAAACAAAACATGTGAACTCGTCATCATCGAACTTATTTTTATGTTGATCTGGAAATCTCCTAATAAGTGAGAAGGATTAAAGAGTGTTTATTAGAATTTTGGCTTTGATCTCTGTATAATTTGATTGGCTCAGTACTACTGCTTGCACTGGAAGACGTATGTGTCCAACTTAACATCCTTTCAACAGTTTTCCAGTAGATACGTCATACTGTATATATCTGATTGCCGCAGGCAAGATAGTATTGGGCAATGGACATTGCGTCTCCTATACCAGTAACATCAGCTGAGGAGTGACGACCTAACGCAGCCGATCATTCGGCGATGTTTCTGGGCAATGCACATTGCGTCTGCTATCCCAGTAATGTTTTGATGAGGAGTAATGCCCTCACGAAAACATCCGATCGTTCGGGGTAGGCCCGTATAACCCTAGGTCGAGTACAGTCTCGGCAGAAACGGTTCACCTAGCCGTAAATAGGTACCGCGGGGATGGGGAGCCCCAGTGAGCAAGCAACTTGTTGTTTACTTATGCTTCGGTGTACCAGGAAACTGGAGATATATGTTGTATATATCTGATATAGGGATGTTGAAGTTTCTAAGTCCGTCATATACTTATTACACTGTTGAATCGGAGTCAGTTTGTATTGCGAAAAACGGGGATTTTAGATATTTGCTCAGATTATGTTTTCTAGAGAGGAAACTTGAAGTTATATGGTATACGGGAAATAAAAAGTGCGTGGTGTAGCAGCCTTACAACAACATTTAAAATAAATTCAACTTTAAATAAGCATTAAGCGATGTCGCTAACTGAGTCTGCTTGTATATCACCATTTGAGTGACATTTCAAAGTTTTCAACCGCGTATACTGTAATGTAATTTATGAACTAGATGGAATCAGATACAGAAATGGAAGAAGAGAATGTGAATTGTGAAAATAAATCAAAAATAGTTAAAAATAGTAAAACATAATGCTTTGTTTACTATACGGCCGCTAAACTTTATTGCTTTTTCACTATAATGACAGCACTATATGATGATGAATTCTTTTATTATTATTAGCAATCAGATGCCACATGAAAATAAAAAAAAATATAGAGTGTACACTTTCTGATATTGAAATTCCACAATATAAGGTATAAAATATGAACATTTCGTAATGTTACTATAAAGACAATATACGTTTTGATCATTTTTTTGAATCTAACTATAGTACAAAGTCAATACACGGTTGGTCTTGGTACATTTTTTTATAAAAAACATGTTTATAGTTTGTTACCAACATTTTTGCATGCAAGTATGAAATCGCGAGAAACATACAACAGTTTCTATGGTTCAGCTGGTTATGGCACGACAGGTTCGAATCCACACAAAGTTAAAAAAAAATTCAATTTAATATATAAGATTGTGAAATATGATAAATCTAATAAATTACAAGATGACTTTTCTGATGTAAAAACAATTATCCATATAATAAAAAATATATTTTTTAACCGTATAGTGGTTTTATTGAAACATTTATTAAAGCTGTATTCATGCTGTTATCATTAGTCTGGCTCCGCCTGGAGACCTGTTTGCTCGCGGAACTGGTGATGTTGAGGTCCAGCACTGCGATTAAAACTGCAGGGCTGAGCGTTGAGAAGGCGAGGAAGCCCTAGCCGCGAGTGATCGTACTGGACGTTCCATCAGAGTTGCATGGAGGAAATATTCAGGTAGAACGCGAGGGCCTTATGTCACGAGAAGCGTTTATGTCGTTGGTACGCGTCGTAAGCAGAGGTGCTGCAGCAGGACCGACGAACAACTTAGTATTAGAGTTACCGGATCGATTTGCTGAGGAGTGGACGAGGCAACGGACGATGTACATCGGAGGGTGGGTTTAGAACTATGCATATGATGTCAGTTTATTGCAAGTTTCGGGATGATATTCAGGCGTACGTTACCTACTTCAGTGCAATAACCGAAAGAAGCGTGGTACGTAGGATCGGGTATGCGGTTTATCAACCTGCCATCTGAATTGTATACATTCAGTTAGCGCGAGATGAGAGTGACATGATGTAACGATAGTCAACCCGAGATGTGATATGTATGAGTTGGAATGGTCAATCCTACTTGAATGTTGTACGAGTAAGAATAATGCGATCCGGATCAAAACTAGATATGCTGTTGTAGATATGGCTAGGACTGATTTCCCAATTAGGTGGTCCAGTGGGAGGAATACGTGACAGACTTAAGTGATAGGGCTGAAAGCCTTGACAACTTTTGTCTGTGGGGCGTAGATGAAAAGATAGGGCGTATCAAAAGTCGTAGACTCAAATTACCAGAAAATGTGTCATGGTTCCCCCGAATTGATGGTCATGAGAACGCATGTGAGACGTAATGAAGCGGATGGTTTTGACCCAACTCCACTGAGTAGTTCGACTATGTATCAGTATGGAAGAATTGAAATAAACCGTTTCCAGAAAGTGGCGATGCTTGCGTGTCTGTAAGTATATAGGACGGTCTAGATGGACGCGATGCAGGTACTCATAGGAGAACTGCCGTGGGACCTTCGTCGAAGGGGGTATCGTTGTGGCGTTGGCGTACCCGGAGGACTTCTGCACGCAGACGAACGCGGAATTGAGATTGAATGAAACCTAGCAACGAAGATGGAATAAGAGTGATAATGGCAGGTTGACGTATGACTTTATTGCTGATGTATGTTTTGCAAATAAATTTGATGTTCCTGATTTTTGTTTAGAACTAGGCTTGAGACTGGGCATGGCAGTTTGAATGATTTTTTTCTCAAAAGAGCCTTGGTAAACACTCAAGAGTATATGTGCTGTCTCGTTAGAGAATACTGGGTGCATGTGTACATCCGAAAGCTTGGTGACTGCGGTGTAAGTGTGCAAGCCCAGGGAGGTTGGTATGTAAGCCGTGCACAGCCGGTAAAGAGTATCTAAGAAGAGTGTATGCTAGGCGATCATCATTGCTTGCTGTTGATTAGTCCCCCGAATTTGAAACAATGTAAAATGTAAAGTATTACAAATGTTATGAATAATAATAATAATAATAATCAGGTCTTAATTCTTTATTATTCTATTCTGGCTTAGATTCGCCAATTCATTGTTTGTTCAAAACTCATTGCCTTACTAGTACAACAGTTTCTAATAAATTTACATACCTAATTAGCTTTGAATCATGACATAAAAATAGCGGAGATTTATCTATTATTTGCGACATGTTTGTTTTATTTATGTATTTTTATTGTAATTTGTTTATAGCAACATTTGTTTGTTACTGCTCATAATTTAGTACGTTGTTTTTAACTGAATTAAAATGTAACATTATTGTATAATAATATATAGTGCTAATCAAATATACTAACTACCACATCATTCAAAAAAGACATAAATCCTGCAATGTTACATTATTACTCTACTGTCGTTGCATCGTAAAGCTCATTGTGCTTTTTATGAAATGAATAACCATCTAAAAATATGAAAACAGCAATTCATCAGCACTCTCTAGCGTATCGTCGTGTGTTCCTCAATGCGAGTGCTTAAAGCTCTTGGATACGGACGCAAAATGTCCACACGACACGAAAAGCATCACCCATTAAAGCTTTATGTGTGAACTGTGTGTGGTTACACGGAAAGAGCTCGACAACTTTACTTTTGTTCGAACACAATCGCCATAGAACATATATGGTACGATATACAGTATACACTATACAGTTATACACAACGCCCCTCCCACCCCCGGTATACATTTTGTGTGGGTGCACGCGAGTTTCATGAATATTTATAATGTGCTTGCACGACTTCCGAGTTTTCGCGGCGAGTATATCTGCATATATTCGCCGTAGTTTATACACTACTGGCCACCGAATGTTCTGCGCGAGCACTCGCAACGAGTAGATTATTACAAAAGTTAGCTTCCGCACGTGGGGCATATGGCCGTAGCACGCGACGCGATGGTGGCTGCTGCTGCTGCTCCACCGAACGAAGCGACTCTTCGCCGACGATGACGTCGACCCTGTTTGTTTTTGGAGAACTTTTTCTATGTGCTATTGCGTTCACTTAAATTGAATTATAAAATGTTTCAACGCGTTTTTTTCCGGTGTTGTCCGTGTATGTTGAATTTATATTTATGCTGCATGTATATTAAAATTTTGAGAGAGTCCGTGAATACGTAATGTATGTACTGTGAAAAGTTTTCCTTTGGTGACGACTGACTTTTTCATTATATTTTATCATATTAATCAGTAAGCATTACATATTATTTATCTGTGGTGCTATTGATAAATCATTTGGACTTTTTTTACATCTCATTATGCGGAATTATGAAATTATTTCATGGTTAGGAGTTTAGGTCAGGGATGCACCCTTTTCGGTTTGAAGTTAAGAGCGATTTATTTATTTACGTGGTAGCGGTAGCGCATTGATATATAGGATCATGTTTATACCCTAGAGACCGTAAGATTGAACCAAGGTACAGACATGAAATTTTTCATCACTTTTGTATAAAGCTGCACAGCTCGAAATCATTATCAAAGGAAATTCCGAAAACTCAATCTAAGTATTTGATGAAGATTTTATTCCAGTTGTCATATTCTAATTCAGAAAGAGAATGTGGCTTTATGACTTTGTGACTTAATGACATTTTCTTAAAAAGTCACACGAATTATACGAAGTTTGTATTCTAATTCGCAAAATGACATTTTACTCCGAATATTTTCGAATCTAGTTTGATCTAGTACATTTTCAACTTTTCATATTAAGTTAAAAACTTTTTTTAGCAGACTATAAATATTTGTATTATAATTTAAGTTTTGCAAATCACATACTATGACTCGTCTATGTTAAATGATAAGAAATTATATTCTACGATATTCCGGGCTACAAAATGTTATGTTAAAACAGGCTCTACTTGCCGTCACATACTGATTAATTAACAAAGACCTATTTGAGTACACCTAAGATTCGATCAGCTTACTTTTATCGTTAAATTAATTAAATAATTAATTGTAAATAATCAATTTGTACTGTTTTACTATTATTATCAATTTACATGCTAATGTTTTTTCAATTTTTTTTTTCTATTTTACTATTTTTTTTAAATATATATTTAAAAAACTTGTTTTTTCTATTATCGATATTGATTAAAGTCACGGATAAAATCGTCAGTGACATTTGAAAGACACATTCTCACATTTCGGACAAATTAGAATACCAAAAAGTCATATTCTCACTTGAACTGTCAAAAGTCACGTGATATTTGAATTAGAATATGGCCACAGACTACGCAATAAACGAAATTAGTAAACACAAATACAAAAAGCATACATTAATTCAGGCTCAATTATGGATTTTTATTATTATTATTATTGCATTGAGCGGTTCCAATATGGTTTGAATTGATCAAAGTGTATCTGAACGGCCGGAACTCTATTCGCGAATCTAGAATTTGTTTGTGAATGTGTCAAAAAAAAAAATTAAAAAAACTTTTTTATCAACATTCGACGTTATCTTTATATTTAACATACCTATTTCCTTATTTTTCTCATTAAATATTTATATAGATAACCATAAATTATATATATTTTTTTCCATAAAAATCCATTTAGAAACAACTTGAAATGCACTAAATGAATACAGCGCGACCTTTCTCGATCATACAGAGACACTCTACCCACTGCCAACCCACCCAAGTTCGCATTTATGTTACATAAACATATTTTCACAGAACCTTGTACATTTCGATTGCAATTTCCATGTTTATTTTCATGTATATAATATTATATTGATATCGAGTTTCCCTATCTTTGTGCCACATCACTAAATGATATATAAAAGCGGGAATCAATAAAAAAGCCACAAAGATAAAAATATTTCCATTCGGAATGTATTAAATCGGTCGAGCGCTCCACGATGTCTTCGAATGACAGTTAAAATAAGTACATAACATACATATAAGTATAGCATAAAGTTTATATATACATTATTATAAATATTAAATAACATATACTATTAGATTCTATATACATTTTAAAAGTGGTGGTATTATTTATTCCTTGTGAAATATTTGCACCCTGTTTTTCTTAGAAATATCACATTTACTGTAAACAACCCTCAAATATACATTAAAACATACGCTTTAAGTAAATGATAAGTATTTTGTTTCATATAATGCTTTAGTGTGTGACATGTAGAGTTCAAAGCAACTAGTTCTGTACATATGTGTATATCGAGCGAGACACGGAAATCAAGTACTTCTGAGAAATGCCTGTGGCTCGTTATCAATGTATCAAGTTGGCACATCTGCGCATATTCAGGTTCTACATTAAATTTCAATTTCGTGTACATATTGTCAACGTAAAAAGCCTGAAATACATGTGCTTTGAAGTTTGAACAAGGTATCCAAGGAAAAAAACATATAATACCTGTTTAAATTATCTTGTATTTTCTTTGAGATTGGCACACCATCGATATCTATTATAATATTATTGAATAAAACGTTATGTTATATTTTACGAGGGGTGATATCATGTAGGTAATAATAAAAATATAAAAAACACGTGATCACCTACTCACAATATATACCAAAATAAAAAAGATCTTTATCGCAAAAGCGGTACAATGCAATTTTGTAAGTGCCATTAAGTCCAAGAATATGGCGACTTACGATATCCATACAATTATCTATTGTATTTTATGGCGTGGATAAGAAACTCCCGATGCCATTGTGCAAACATAAGACATATGTCACTGGAAGATTTATTACTAATAGACAAGTTAATTGAGGGGCTGAGCACAATTCCGTGAGACTGGAACGTTTTTTTGTGTTCGTTTTCGTATTTTTTTCTTTCGTATTGTATTCGAAGTATTTTTATGTTTTATATACACATAAATATTATACGAGTATGTATGTTATGTAAGTAGTTCTATAGGTTCAATAAATATCAATATTAATGGCAATAATCTTACGCAGCATTATATATATTAAACTTCACAATTGGGGATATATTGGGAGTATAAGGTCTTGTTAATGTGCTGCTTTGTGCTAGTTGCAGAGCTTTTTTGCTTTTAAACTGGTTAATTAGAAGATCCTGGCCGCTCTCTAATACGTAACTCTTTTCAACAAAATAAATTTTAAAGTACATGTACACTACCAGTCAAAAGCATTCGATAACTACCATTTATGGACCTTTCTTTCATAATAACTGTTTTATTTCAAAAGGTAAGTGTTTTATATATTTTACAAACAGATAAGAAACTGAATTTTTTTTTTTTTGGCGATTATGACACAATGAATTATTGCCATTATGTGTTTATTACTCAATACACGAAATACTGATCATTCTTGTTGTTTAGCATTGGATTATTGCTATCTAATAAATTATATCTTATTATTAAATGTCAGTGTAACTCTTAACATTTTTATTATTATTTTCATATTAGTCGATGTCCCTGAAATACACCTTTTAAAATAAGATAGGAGCAGTATGTTATTTTGTCTTATATTTTTTTAGAATGAAAAACGTTTTGAAGTTTTCGGCCAAACGGCATTCGGCTAAACGGGGTACATTAGTTTATGACTAGTGCCCAATTCTCAGCTGTAGTAGTTGTTTTCGGAATGCAAGATCGTTTTTATTCCATTTTTCCACCTTACGAATTTTGAGTTTTTCTAACAATATAACAAATAGAATATCCTCCTTTGTGAGGAACTATAACTATATATATAACATATATCAAGTACGAAGGAACTTTCGAAAAAAAAAACAAAACCAACAAAACAAAACTACGGGGTAGAGTATTTTAAAAAAATGTCTTCTTTAATTTAAAAAATTAATGACATTTCAAAAATATTGTGTCCAAATTTCAAGTAAGTCGGAGCAAAATTGACGATGTTATGAGCGTTAGCGTATCCGTTTCGTATCCTTTGTATACATTCAGGTACCGTATATTTGGTGCATGTAAATATACTGAAGTTATTGTCGAGCAGTAGCTGAAGACACTTATAGTTTGTCTCCGTTTTCATTCATTTCATTGTTTGGATTGAATTATTGTTGAAATGTCTCGAAAAGTCAGCAGCAGTGAGCCCAACCGAAATAGGCGAATCTACAGGAGAGCGAAAACGCGATTTTGAAAAAAAATCACCTCCCTTCCTTTTGGGGTCATTTTTAGACCCCAAAACCATAAACATTATTTGGCGCTATTGAAACCCTTAGGGGTGAGAGGTCGTCAATAAAAAAAACAGTAAGACTTTTTTTTAGATTGGGTGGCTATACCTAGGAGTGTGGGGTATCATCTGAAAGGTATTCAAAATAACTATGTTTTATAAAAAAAGATGAATTAAATCAGACAACTCTTAAGGGAGATAATAGAAAAAAGGTCTTTTTTTGTATTTGTGTATAAAGATGGGGGGTGAAAGGGTTAAAAAAAATAGAGGGTTAATAATAAAAAATAAGGGAGTTTTCGCGAAAAGCCGTACTATTTTAAGGTTCGTGGAAATTATACTTTAGGCGTAGTGATAATTTAAAGTTGGAAAACACCTTTTAAATCACGCTAAGGGAAAACAACTCTGGGAACGGCGGATAGAAGACCAAGGAATAGTACCCTTTGGCCAACACCTTTTCAGTCACGCTAATTGCAAACAACCCTGAGAACGGCGGATAGAGGGCCAAGGAATAATGAAATAAAGGTGTTGGCCAAAGGGTACTACACCTTTATTTCTTTTTTTTATAACTTTTCCACATCACGATAGAGGTAATTTATTTGATGCGTTATTGCTCCTTAGATGTGAAATAAGTGGGATGCTGTGAGTGCACTTATATTTATACTCTATCTGGTTACATGTGAAAAACTGTAAGTTGCAATAATATAAACATAACTCCGCCCACAAACGTCCGATTTCCTTTTTCTTTTTTTTTTATATAAATATTTACAGTACCTTTAATTATAAACAAATAAAAAAACAAAAACATGAAAACATAATTTCTCCCCTAACTCACCCATCGCCCCATCTGTAGACGCATCGGAATCACGTGTGGAAGCAATTTTTTTTCCACATAACGTTTCGCTGTCAATCCTGAAGATAGCACAATAACAAGATCAGAGCGTCCATGCATGGATATATATACCACTCCATACCATAATGAATCCACCACCAAGATCTCGGAACAGATTGACGAGTTACTCCAACGAAACGTTGTTCTCGACGACTCCACATACGGAGGCTTGCGTCATTGCTATACAAACAAAGCCGAGATTCGTCAGTAAACAATACATTTGTCCATTGTATTGGAGTATGCAATATATGCAATCGAGCGCGTTGATGAGTCACTGATAGCATTGACACTTGAGCACGAACCCGTGATCGCAGACCTCGTTCGTACAGACGATTTTTGGTTGTTTGTTTTCTGACTCGTATACCAGGAAACGTAGCGTTGCTAATTTCTTGTGAAACCATGTTGCGATCATCACGAGCTGAGGGTTTTTGTCTTCGACCTTGACCTTTCCTTCGACGATAGTATATATCTAAAGTCTTTCATGATAATTGACGAAAATGCATGGTTTAGTTAAGGGCGAGACTTTCAGCTTTCATAAATATAAATCAATTCAAAATAAATTTAAATTTTACAAAAGAACTTATATTGATAATTAGAATGTTATTGGATAATAAGGTGCTACAGAAATGGTGAAGACTAAGTTACTTAAATTGGTTAATGTAGCACTTTAAATCAGTAGGTTTCTCTTGCTATTAATAGACTATTTCTGAAATAGGTTATTGATTTGATTTTGATTTTTTAACGGAACATTAATTCCATCAATTTACATATACATATACGCACCCTGTATAGAACAAAAATTGTATGATGGCATTGATGATTCACGATTCCGAATATAAAATAGCAAAATAGATCTCGGTGCATGGAGATATCTCAAAAATATACATAATATGTTAGAGTCGCGGGCAAATTAATACTCCTAACCATCGGGGATGTGATGTTAGTGTTTAAGCACAGTATAGGAGTAGCACAGCACAAACTGTACATTAATATAGCATGACCTGACCAGTCGTGTGAACCCGTAATGATCAATGAATCCGGTGTGCGATAAAATTTGGGAAAATCTGCATATAGCCATCGGAGATATCGCGGAGGAGTAGCATAAGTATTGGATACAATCAAAATAGGATATTTGGGTGCCACACGACTTATCGCAAATAAATCTCATGGACCGAATTTCAATCTGCGAATCGCTGTTGAATCGTAATAAAATTATCACATTTTTTAAAGCGGATTAGTATTATTTGGTGTAACATGAAATACTACTATAACACTGCAGTACACCAAACACCAGCCTAATTATAATTAATGAACCCTGTAAATGATATACACCACTTGTTTATTAACTCCATATACAAATTTTTTATTCACATTAAACAATTTAAAACACATAAAAAAATGTACTGATTCACATAAAACAATTTTGAATCAAGCTTAGGGAAAACCACCTTTTGGAATGGCGGATAGAGGGTCGTGGAAAACTTCCCTATGGCCGACACCTTTTGAATCACGCTTAGGGAAATGAAGGCATGTGTAAAAGGTTTTATGTACATTGTTTTATGTAAATTGTTTTATGTAAATATTCCAGCTACCGATATTTTTTAATGTTTAACTTTTTGACCTTTTTCCATAATCTTGAAAAAATAAAAAAAAAAAATTACGCGAAAAAGTATTGGATAAAGGGATAAAATTCTGAATTGAATAGGAAGAATATCTAATAAATGTGACAAAAATCATATCCAAAACGTAACAATTATTATAAAAAAAATATTTGTAAATTAAATTAAAATTATCGTGTTTTCAAAAAACCGCGATTGAATTTTTGAAATGTGTTAAAGACAAATGAGGAATTTTACTCTTATAAAATTCTTACCATTAATCTGCTCTCCATAAACCATAGCCATAGCCGAGTGGGTTAACGCGTTTAGTGGCATATTGAAGGTCGCCGGTTCGATTGATTTGGAATAAGGGAACATTAATATCATCAATTAACATTTACACATTCATCTTGAACAGAACAATAAGTGTAGGATGGCGTTGATGATTCACGGTTCCGAATATAAATAGCGAGCTAGATCTCGGTACATGGAGATATCTCAAAAAAATTGCACATTTGCCCTGCAAAGTTGTTGTAGTCGCGTCAGAGCAAATAATGATTCCTAAACATGAAGATGTGTTGTTAGTGTTAGAGCACAGTAGCTCCAATAGGACTAGCACAGCACAAACATCACATTAGCAGTCGTGTGAATCCGTAATGGTCCTATGTCTCACAAGGGATTGCAGGATTCCATGATGATGATAAATCTGCTATCTCAGAAACATAAAGTTACCTCATATTTAAGAATTTCATAGAATCTCTTAAAATAATACAAAATAATGTTTTTTTTTTACAAATTAGGAAGTTGTATTACCCCTTAAGAAAGTAAAATTGAAATTATTTGTCCATGAGTTCAATATTATACACGGCTCAAATAATATTATTCGAAAATAGATCGAATGTAATAATATATAATTGTTTGTTTGCTATGGAAATCTCATTTTACATATCCACGAGTGTACTCTTTTAAATTTTTCAGTCCAAATTATTATTTATAATTTATCTACATTTGGTTTTTGTATTAAAAAAACTTACTTTGCAAAATACAGGATAACAATGGTTGTGACATTTTTTTCTAATAAAAGCAAATTTTTGAACATTTAACAATTTTAATGTATCATCCGTGAAAATTAATCATTGGCGTAATCCTAGTAATTTGTTTTGACTTTATGTGTAATTTAAACTTATAAAGTAATATAATTACTCAAGTTTACATTTAATGACTTCAATTTGAGCAAAATAAACTTAAATGTGATTCACGTATCGATGACCCTGTTTCTAATATCAAAATTCATTCGTAATATTCGTATACGTATTCAAAAGCAATTTGACTAATTGCAAATAATTCATTGCACCGCAGCAAACCCTAATATACGACACACTCCTGCCCCCCATGCCCCTTAGCCCGCACCTCAGCAGTCGCCTTGTGTAACCGATACATATACAAACATACTCACACATGAGCACACAATAACCTGCAACCTTTGCAAAATGTTTAGCTATAGCTTACTCTCTTGCTTACGTTTATGCACTCACTTGCACCTAAAGAAATACAACAATTACAAACAAAGACGTCATCGGGCGGGTACGTGTTAATCTTCCCAATTAAACTTGGGAACAACGTGTACATATTACATGTGTAATCTGTTTCAGATATGAATATGATGAAATGTGCTTGCTGTGAATGTGATTTAGTGTGTGTACAATGTGCAATATATGTGCAATGAGCATGTGCAATGAGAGCATGAGCGTGTGTGCTTGATATATGTATATACACAAAACATATGCATAGCAGTCACAGTATATAGAATATTGCAAATTCATCAGAACTTTATATATGCAGAATACGCTTAATTGAAATAATAATTGCTTTCACAGATTGGGAATAATGTATGTTTGAACAAAATACAATTTGGAATATATCCAGAGAAAAAGTTGAATATTGTACCGAGAGAATATGTTATATGTTATATGTTTTTGAAGGAAACCCAAATTGATACTAAATATTATGTTCCAAATACAATTATATGTCTGGACTTGATTTAGTTATTTATACTTGTTTTATGATATTTTTTCACTTTATGTTTTTAGTGAAGAAAATCACCGAACCTGGATTGGATGAAATCTTCTGCTTCTTTGAATCAAAAACTCTGATACTAACCTACAAAATAAAAACGATGCTACATCCATCAGAAGTGGGAATATGCAGCAATCGCCTATTGAAAGTCGATCGCCAAGAGTTTGTATTTTGTAGGTGAGAGCGTGAGAGGATTGTAAGACGGACATATTTAGCATTTTTGCTCATAACTTGCGTTATAACAGTTGAAAGAGACGTAAAATTCTACACGTTACTGAATAAACATATTTTATAATAACAAAAAGTACAAAAAGTTATGACAATTTAAAAAAGGTAAATAAATAATCTATTAAGCTTCATCTGTTTTTTAAAACTTTATAAATGGCATCGCAGACTTCAGGAACTATTCTTCCTATCGTACAAACTCAAAAATATGTATGTACCTGTCGTAGCAATAAATCTCAAAGTCACTGCAAATCTCTCTACGGCTGGAATCGATTATCGCAAGTGTGCATTTTGCTTTTGGATTATCGGTTCAATCAATTTCAGCAACATCTCGAAATTCAAATACGACATACGCAGAAAATGTTAGTACGCAACTGTATCTTGCAATCCATAATCGCTCCCATAACTTTCTTATCTTTTCTTCATTTTCTTCGAGCAATAATAGAATGGCAGCATCAGTTCGTTTTCGGTTAGAACTCATTTTAATTCATATACGCACGACTGAATAGTAATAAATAATGAAAAAGCGATTACTGATTATCACGATTTAACATAAGCTGGATTTACATTGTTGCAGTTCCGATAAACCAAAACGGCTCTCAGCTTCGATATTGCAAATTACTCAAAAAAGACGTGCATGCTTATCTTTACCGTGCGTGTATCAAAAAAAGTGTATCATACATTCAATTTCGCAACGCACACTGTGTTATAATAGTTTATGAAAATAACATAATAAACAAAAATATTCCAATATTGTCTAATTTTCTGACAATATTTCGAAGCGAGAGTAAAATAAAAAATAATTGCGTTTTCTGTTTTAGTTATTTTTAAAGGTCTTGCACATCATGCTTATAGATCGCTGAAGTACTAGATCGACAACAGACTCGATGAGGGATCCGGAAGGTAGCGGTATGGTCTCGTATATGTTTTTCGCGACATTGATACACGATTGGTTTTTTTTCGTAATGTTTTCTGCGAGTTCAATGGTTGAAACATATATATCCACTAGTCACTCCGTCGAAACGGTGAAAGCTCGTTTGCATGTAGTTGGCAAATTAACCATTGTAACAGCTGGTCTAGCTGCTCAACGTTCGTATCATCCGCTGTTGTTATCGCCATGTTTTTTTCCGAGCGCGCCGAATCTTGTTTCGATTGATTATTCTATCAAGGTTGCTTTCGCTTACGACTCCCATATCTTCTAGAAGAGATTTTTGATTTTGCATTTTTTTTATTTATCAACACAGTTGACGAGTGTACTAGTACTAGTTTAAATAAATTGAGCAAGAAAAATCTTGCTTCATGGAAGAATTCTGATATGAAAATGAAACATTAGAAAAATACTACCTTTTTATTTTCAGTGTAGATTTTTTAAATGTAAGGTTTTAGGATATTTTTAGATCTATTTTTTTTTCGTAGAACATATTTTTTCTCTATAACCCTTAAATTTAACTTTAGGATGCGGGTGAAAAAACTTCAAATGTTCGTTCCAATCTTTAAGCCTAATTTGTTCTGATCTAAGAAAAAAAACAACAAAAAACGCAATTTTTTGATATTCATGAGTTTCAAAATCTCCATACAAGTGCGATCCACTCTATTATAGCTCTACTCAAAATGTGAAGCAACCCTCGCCGTCATTCCCCGCGGTGACATTATTGACACTCTTGGCGATTTTGACGCCAATGAAGGGTTGACCCATGTAATGGGAAAGCATGGTCTGCGGGAAATAAATGAAAACGGCAACCTCTTTGTTGAGCTGTGCAACACTCAACAATTGTTAATCGCCGGTACATTATTCCCCCACAAGACCTACCCCAAAGTCTCATGGGTCTCCCCTGACGGCGAAACGAAAAACCAGATAGACCACTTTGCCATATCCAAAAGGTGGCGAAAGTGTCTACTTGACGTGAGGAACAGTCGCGGAGCAGACGTTGGGAATGACCACCACCTTATGGTGGCCACTCTCAGGTTGCGAACGGCAGCTGTAGCGCAAAGGCGACCCACTCGATTGCTACACTCACTAGACGTTGCTAGACTTAAAATTCCTGAGGTTTTGCAGAGAACTGCGGACTAGGGCAGCTCTGGTAAACAGCAATCAACCACAGTCTGGAAAGTGGGAAAGTATTTGTAATGCTTTCCGCAGCAGTGGGGAGGATGTCACGGCACCGCAGACGGGAAAACTGGGTTTCAGACGAGTCCTGGCGTCTCATTATAGAGGGTCGGCAGCTCAAAATCAGTTTGTTAGGCGCCAGGCTCAGGCGCCAAAAACAAGAAGTCAGTGATCGTTACTCTGCGGTGCACTGTCTGGTAAAAATAAATGTAAGACGCGACAAGAGGAGACAGGTCAGCAGGCTGGCTGATGCAGCAGAGGCAGCAGCAAGGCTGGGGCGACATCTCATTGGATCCTGTAATTCCTTGTGCGATGCCGCACACCGGATTCATTGACCATTACGGGTTCTGTGCTACTCCTGTTGGATCTACTGTGCTCAAATATATATTATATATATTGCCTATTGTAAAGCAGTCGGAGCAGACAACATCCCAATAGAACTCGTCAAAGCTTTCAACGGAGATCCTGTTCCCCATGCTATAGACTTGTCTTCCCATGCCTGTACGGGAGGACGAGTCTATTCCTAACGCTGAAGTCAGGAATAATCGGTATGTTACCCAAGAAAGGTGAATTGGGCAGCTGCGATAACTGGAGGGGTATATGTCTGCTGAACGTGGTCTACAAGATCCTGTCAAAGGTTATCTTAACGAGGGTACAGTTCCAACAACAAGGGACGGACAGGTTATTCGTGCATCTATCACAAAAATCGTTCACACTAGAAATCATTCTTCTTTAAGATACATATGTTTTGTTTAGAAATAATATTAAAATAACCTTTTTTGGTTATTATCTGCGGTTTAAAAGAATTATGAAACCACGCTGATTTTGAACTCGCATATTCGACAGGCACGTTAAAATGTTTGAAAGCTTTAGGACTTTTTGATTTACTTATTAAAAGAGGCCTAACCTTATGGTTTCCTGTTGCATTTGTACATGCCAGAAAGGTTATACATTCTTTAGAAATCTTTCTCCCAGGAGCTGATGTTTTCATATTGGCGACAAATGTTTTGTTAATTTTTAATTTCCGTCTCATCAGCGTTATATGTTATATTTGCTCGTTAGTAAGGCCTAACTCTCGAATGATTTTCTATTGAAGCATAACCTTAAAAGGATTCACAGTTGACGAGTCTGAGAAAAGTTTCTCTCCGCATATCTTAAAAAACCATTCACCAAAACGTTTTTTTAAATTGAGCAACCCAACCTTGGCTTGCGTTAAATGTTTGGTTTTGCATTTTATATTTTTCAAATCAAAACTTCGCCTTAGTTTTGATCAGATCCCCATTTATTGGTGCGAGAATGCTCTTTGTTTCAAAAACTACTTGTACACTCCATTTTACATTTTTTTGTATTCGCCGCAACGCAATGTCTCCTTCTTTAATTTCCCTGGAAATGCGTTCACGCTGAACATAAAAGAGTGTTGTTATGTACCCTCGGGCACAACTACTGAATAATATCAGTCCCCTGAATCTACTAACTACTGGGACAGTACCAGTACCCAGCCATAAGGAGTTCGATGAACCAATGAATTCGCTGTTTTAACCCGAAACACAAATAATAATAGGACTCCATAATAATTTAACAAATAACATTTATTTAATAACATCAATTTATTTAATTAAACATTAGTAAGTCAAACGAGCCTACTAAATATGTATAGATTTTAATTGATAGTACAAATCATAGTGTTAATTTTGGCGACAGTTGAGTTCTATGTATAATGGAACCAACAAAAACAACAACAAATAAAAATCGTGATGACCAAGAATTATTGTTCATCTAAAAAAAAGTGTATTGTACTATTGTAAAAATTTAATATTTGTACAGATAAAATATAAACAATTGTACAGGTAAATATTTAAAAAATGTATTTAAAAAAGTATACAATATAATCAGACTCTATAATAATATCTGCACTAAATGTACTCAAGTGTGTACACTGTACAAGTGTACATAAGTTTTCATGAACATTTATCTGAATACACTATACAATATACATTTATACAAATATATAAGAAAAAGAGCAAACGGTGTGAGTTGTGACACACCGATGACTCGTTATCTAAACTTATTTGCAATAAATTTGGCATGGCTCATAAAAAGGATGTATCGTAGAAGTATTCTCTGCCAGACTCAGTGGAAAACATGAAGAACGTATGCGCAAGTCATGTCGTCTCGCAGAACCGCTGAGCGCACACCAGGTAAATATAAGAGACGCTCGGCGCTCCGGTATCTTCATCTTGCGTGTCTTCGAGTATAGAGTGGCTGGCACAATGGAACGAGATGAAAATGTAGGTTTAAATAACGACAGTTTTAATGTTGTTTCGAAAAGTTACAATTCGTTTTATCAGGAGCTCCAGATTTTTTTTTTTTCTTGTTTGTTTGTGTTCAATTGACGATCGACGATATTTGGAGCACATTTAAAGACAGCTTCTCTGCATTTATATGTATATATGGTATATTATGGTGTGGTAATGGTATGGTATACTATACCCGTATCAGAAATTGAGTATGCGTTTTTTTGCATATAATAATAATAAATAAACTGAAATGTATACTTCATACGACGCAACGGTACAATTCTTAAATCCAAACTATCAGACACCCATGCAGTATATCTATAGATCACAGCAATAAACGCCCCCCTCTCAAGACATTCTCCCTGCAATTTGTGAGCGCACCCCAAAATACACATTCACACAGGCAGACAAACTGTAATATCCCGTTGCAGCAACGCGAGCACGCCATTCAACCGTTTTTCCGCATGAAAAGTTGTACT
>JANSTU010001038.1:0-19211 GCA_027564075.1 Bolitophila hybrida
AAATAGTTGAAGCGGACCTTTTGAAGAACACTTTATATATATTGAAAGTTTTCTTACTTGTTGAATACTGTTTATAAGTTAAAAAAAGAGGCGATAAAGAGGCCCTTTTCACAATTTTATTTTAAAAAAAAAAGTTGATCACTATGGGATTTTGTCAAACAATGTTGTGTAATTACTACTGCTAATACAAACTTGTATATAACGGTAATAGGGGTTTTAGCCTCATAAACTTAGAATTACAAAATGATCAATTTGAACATTTTGTAGTTTTCTTTTTCAAGCCACGCAAAATAAAAAGCAATTTTGTATTTTTTGAATTCAGTGAGTCTGTGATGTTCTTACCTTGTTTTCTGTGGGTGCGGAAAAGATTGATTAATCTGTGATTTTGAGGCCTTTCATTACTCGATTCCAATGCCACGACACTTGAATAAGAGTCAATTCAATCTGTCCACTTTTCATGACAGCTCTGATATCACTCATTGCTGCCCGACAATGATGCAGATTTCCTTGTAATATTTTAGAGAATAATGGATAATAGTCCTGCGGGCATATTGTAGCTTTTTGTCGAACTAGCATATTTAGTAGTCAGATTTATTCTCCTCGGTTTATGCAAGTTGCATATTCCTTGTTTGCACAAAAGAGAGTTTGCATCCCCCCATAATTCGGCAACCCAGAGGTACTCTAGACTGAAAATATTTCTTCGAGCTTTCGTTAGCTCAGATTATCCGACATGTTCCATTTATGAACCCGGACATTTTAATCTGATTCCAATTTCTGTTATGTCTATGCCCATACGCTTTTGAATCAGTTTCACCTTGATCCTGACTTACGGGTTCCATATCGTGATTCGAATATGCGTCGATGTCACTGAAACTTTTTCTAGTGACATCCGGTCTTTTTGGGATAGGAACCGCTCCGTGTTTCTCCGACCTAGGTCTATTCTCGTCCATTAAAGAAGCTTTTTCAGACTGCTGGTTTTATTTCTATCTTTTGTGTGCAGGAAGGAATGGTCAGCTCTAATTTGCCCCATTTAGTCCTGATGCCTTCTTCTTCGCATCATATGCCCTTTTATTTCGGATGTGGGCATGGCGAAAATATACATGGTAAATTGTGTTATGTTTTAAAAAGACCATCTGGTTTTATTTTTTTAGTAAATTATAATTACCTTTGGATGTTCGCGCAAGCACAAATAAATGTTCGAACATCTGAGCCGGACTCCTATAAAAGCTCCTTTTTGGTGTCTTGTTGGCCATACGTATCATTATGCCAATCCTGATTCGGCCAACAGTATCATTCGGCTAATCGTATTTATCGGCTAATAGATATATGGTCAATTTATATTCGTCCATACGTGATTAGACCAATTGAAAATCGGCCAATCGCAGTACATTCCTGTGGAATAGGTGAAAGAGATCCAGAGTCGTGCGAATCATTGTGCACTGAGTTGTGATATAACAGGTCAGAAATGTTTGGTGAGCAGCGTGAGTTATCTCCTCCCTGGTCGTACTGTAGCACGTCACGAAGCAATGGATCGGATCGGTTGCAGTAGCATTTCAGCAGCCCTCGAATTATATTGATAAACACTTGCTGAACATTCAGCTCGTTCGATTCAATGTCGGCGAACATAAAATCTTTGCTGTTGGATAAAGCGGGATAAAACTTTAGCATGTCAAAATGTTCAATATGGAAATACGACATATGACAGCAAGGTTAAATCCCATCGATGGGCAGAGTAAATTGGTATACCCTTTTTGGAACCAAAGATTGCATATGCCGAGAGCGTGAAATTTTGTTCATGAAATATTTTGTATCTGCAAAAATCAATGCTAGATCTTCTTTTCAATCGGGCTGTTCGGTTCGGGCATGTTTGTTATGGCACTAAAACCTTGTCTGGATCTGGTCTTCTTCTTTCATCATCGATAATGAATCCCAAATATTTAATTGGGGTCATTAGAAAATCACATATGTCTCGATTGACTTGAAAGCCCCAATTCGCTGCAATACTACGTAAAGATTAGATTGTGTCGTGAGGGTAGAGCACAGTAGCTCCAATAGGAGTAGCACATCACAAACGGCACATTAGCATGACCTGACCACTCGAAAAATGTCAGGTCATTTTTAAAAATCTCTTAATTTCCCAACATTTTACTGATTGTGCGCTCCGAAGATCGAAAACTACCTCGAAGAGAAGATAAGCGAGCAGCTTCAGCAAGACCAGTAAAACCGTCGGCTAAGCATGCCAATAAAGATGGCTCCATCATCATCTGATGACGATGACGAGGATTGCGATTATTGCATAATTTGCGAGAAGCTGTGCATATTCGATTGACCGTCCACAACAAATGCAACACGTACCACAGGCATTTGCATTTGATTTATATTTTGATGGACGATGAAATATTTTATTTATATTTTTTTTCATTTTCATGTTCAATTTTTTTCTGCTGTGTAAGGCTTTGAAAATAAATAATTATTAAACTAATAATTTCCATTTTTAGAATTTTTAGAATTTTACTTCATATTTTCCCATTTTCACGGTATTTTCTATAAGGATGCCAGCCGAGTGGGTTAACGCGTTGGCCTGGTTCATGAGAGGTCTCCGGATCAATCCCGGCCGGCAGACCGAAGTGTTTTTCAAATGTAGCACTTTAAATCAGTAGGTTAATAGACTATTTCTGAAATAGGTTATTTATTTAGAATAGCGGAACATTATTGCCATCAATTAACGCAACCAGGATTCACGATTCCGAATATAAAATAGCAAGATAGATCTCGGTGCATAGAGATATCTTAAAAATATGCGCATTTGCCCAACAAAAGTCTTAGAGTCGCGTTAGTTTTAGAGCACAGTAGCTCCAATAGGAATAGCACAGCACAAACAGCACATAAGCCTGACCTGACCACTTGTGTGATCCAATGAGAAAATATAGAGGATATGCCGTTTTAAAATCATCAATATTAGATATTGTTCTCAAATCCCGCGGTAGAGAATTTCACGTGGAAATTCCGTGAATCAAAAATGATCGTTGACGAAGAGTGTGAGATAACTGCAACGAACAAGCAGATCTCAAAAACGAGATAAATGAAAAGAAATATGTTGGTGTTTCGGACAACAAAACTTTTTTGATGAACAAACAAGTTCTAAATAAAAATATTTTTTTTAGTGAACATCCCAGAATAGTACTTCGATACTTGCCGATTCTTTTAAATTTACGAAGACGATAAACAAAACGAGTACACAGTTTTCAGACAACTACGTCACAATACATAATATGTGGGATTAACATAGATTTTACTAGTTTTCCAAAAACTTTTGACAAAAGTGATGCAACATGAGAATCGTCTTTCTTGAAAGACGTTTGGCCCACACTTTATACCAAATGTAATCCGATTGTACCTGTAAAGTCCGCGATACGTGTTGGTGGTGAGCAGAGCTTTTGACTTGTCGTCGACTTGTGTAGGTAGGTGTCGGCTAACTCAATATTAGCAAAAATCTTGTCTCCAGTCAGTAATGCAAAGATGGCGCCTGGCAGCGGAAGCGAGTACTGTTCAGGTACGTGGAGAAGTATCCAATCTTAGCGGCCCAGGATTAGTAGTCTACCTTGATGATCACGTAGAATCCTCGAGTCAATCAAGCTCCTTCTCGACTGCTTCTAGACCGCATATGGTACTGGTCGTTATGGTCTGAATACTGCTCGTACATTTGGATTCAGATAGAGCGAGGCTTTTGTTTAAGAAGTGATAAGCCAAGTGATGGTTAAAAAATTTGAGCAAATATCTGCAAGTGCAAGTGCAGGCTTGGACACTCGCACCTGTCGATTGACAGCAAACAGAGTTGAGCGGTACATCCCACATACCAAAATGCTCGATCCAATCAATACAAAAAAGTTTGAGTTTCTATACATTCGATACATATAGTAGCATGTTCCACATGAGTTGATTCCATTGAGCACGAAAACTAGGAAGTCAACGTCAGATCCTGAGCAGATGCATTTTTCACGGAGTGTGTTGTTGGTTTTGACGCTACGACTCCGGTGAAGTAATCGTAATGCATGCTGTATCGATCTGTAGACGGGTGTCCGGCAATCTTGACTAATACGAATTTTTTTTTGATATGACGATAACACTATTCGTCTTAGATGAAAACTTGCGTCGCGTGGCAGGCTTGCTGTTTTTAGAGATCTTCTTCGGTGAAAGATTGCAGTGTGACGTCGACATCGACGGTCTCGAGCTTGGACAGAAACTTGGTATTATTAGATACTTCAAGCCATGCCAATCCACACTCTCTCGGCACAGTACGCTTAAAAACTTAAAGTAAGTCTTGTGAGTTGGTCCGCGATTAATTCGCTTGGAAAACTGTTGCTGGTTCGAGAGTGGTTTTAAGGTACTGCCAAGGCTGAAACTCCTACCAGTAAAAAATCCGCAAAGAGACGCCAACTTGAAACCAACGACGAATATTATTTGAAGTTACTGAGCCTTCCGCAATCTCCAAGTACGACCACCTCGTAGGTACTCAACCTTCGCTTATTACAAAGCTACAGTCACAAATAGGTTCAATTGATAATATAAAAAATATAAAATATAAAAAATTATTTTCTAAGTTCGGTTGTAATCAACACGAAAAAAATATGAAGAATTTGTTATCATTCGTGCAGCACACCTGATTCGTCATGCTAATGTGTTTTTTTTAATGCTGACGTACATTGGAGCTTTTGTATTCTAACTCTCATGACACATTCCTGATGATTAGGAACTTATATTGCCCTGACGTGACTCTGAAAACTATGAAGAAGAGTGGAATATGTCTTTTATAAATACATAGAAATCAAAATCCAGACTCGACATGATGAAAATCGTGATTAGTAGGAGTAGAATTATTCATATGTTCATATCTTTTATGTCGAAAAAACGCTTTTATTTAGACCGTTAAAGTGAGTTACCTATTAAGCTTAAGAATTAATTAAAGTGCATCAAATAATCCATATATTCAAATACATTAAACAAATATATATCAATATGTCCTTTTTTTGGCTTGTATATATGTGCAATACACGATCTTGTTTACCACGTACCTCACTAGCTAAGAAATTTCGCTAGACTTCTATCGCATGACGAAAATTAAAATTCCTGCGCTACTTTATTAGCAGAGCTCCATATGTTTATCGCCTCCGCACTGAATTTGCATTTATTGATAAGTTTCTTTCGGCTCCTTTTCGCTTCTTTAAAATCGCTACTGCGCACGCAGAATGGTGTATACTGGTATATAAATAGAATATAATATAATATAAAATAAGATTGTATAATATAGAAATACACGGTTCCACATAAAACATGAGCTCTTGCAATCCGTAACCAAAGTGCTCCACGTTGTGTACGCTTTCAGTTTTATGTGGAACTTGTGCCCGATCGACTGGTATATTGAAGGCGCCACTACATGCACACTGGCACTCGTTGCACTCTGAAATGCAGCACTTGCATTATGCACCGTGCGCGCGCGCGGTTTAACATCTCAATTTAAGATGGCCAAATGCGCTCGATATCAAAACTTATTTGCATAGTACAAGCCACTTATTTGAAATTCATTAAGTCTTAATTGTTTGCTGAAGGAATTATATGGAGACGCGCGGTAAGGATAAATATCGCGCGGTCGCGTGTGTGTGTGTGTGTATAATGTGTATATATGTCATAGTGAGTGTGGGTAAGCGGTAGCTTGTTTACCTCTTGCATGTGTATGCGTCAGCCGTATATGCCGAGTGCGACTCTTCGTCGGGGCTGATGCGCGCACGCGCAGACCAAAGATTGTGCGCGACTTTGTGCATTTATTAACATGTTTGTTTATTTATATACATATTCGATATATTATTTATATTGTTCAAATAGCGACCAGCTAAGATTTGTGTGCGACCGGTTTACTTGTGCGAATGACCAAATTAAATAATTCATTTCGGATAAATAAAATACTGCACATGTGATTTTTGCATTTCATATACCCAACCAAGAATATATATGGTGCATTGATTTTTTTAAATAAAAAAAAAATAAAATAACAAAATAATTAATTAATTAGATGTCTTTTTTGAAATTAATTAGTCTCTGTCAACTTTAGTCGTAAATACGTTTTCTTGGGTCCAATTGTGTACCCAGAGACACACACTTTGTAATTAAACAATGTTATTGACATTTGTCACACTTGAAAGATCTGTTTTTCGACACAAACTTTTGTAGGTCCGGTGGCATTGACATGCTTTTCATAATGAATGTTAACACGTTTGAAAATACAGACAATTTGGCAAAGTATACCGTTGTTACTTTTATGTCATTCACTTATCTGAGCTTGGTAGCCAAATAAAATAAATTGAAATGGAGGAAGTTAGCATTGAGAGGAAAATTAATGTGAAGAACACTTCATGAACACGTATGAGCGTAATTCTGACGGTAGATTCGTAGATTCGTAGTATCTCTCCCGTTTGCAACATATGGAAGCAATTGATAAAAGCAAGTAGCCTCTCTCAATGTATAACTTGCCGCAACACGCTCTCTTTCAATAAACTAGTTCGACAACAAAGCTCAGAATGGTATTTAAAGCATCTGCAAAGACCACATATGGAGTTTGTTTGAACGGAAAATTGCTTGTTGGTGCCACGCTTTAAAAATACCTGCAGATGTACAGGCAAATACTCTTGTCAGAAGAAGACAGAGATTTTCAGCGAATTGTATTTCAAGCCAATCCATCAGACCAAATTAAAGTATACAGACTTCGTAATCCAATTTCAACCTGCTTCACTTCTAATGACTTTTTATGTGGATGACGTTATGTCAGAAGCAAACAACATTTGTTTCTGCTCTCACAGAACTTACGCCTTTATATTATATATAAAATAAAAGGCTTCTTGGACATGTAATACTTTATTATTTCAATACTGTAAATATTGAACACTAAAGCTGTGTAAAATTATGCTACTGACCTGGAATCGGTGCTCACCATTTCTATTTATACACCTTCCTTCACCGATTACAGTTAACAATTGTACTTAATATTAATTGGAACACCTAAATATTGCAGCATTAATATATTAACATACTTACTTATTGGCGCTGTTATTACTTCTTTATAATAATTGATTTTTATGTTCAATTTTTAGCAACTGATTATAAAATTAATATATTACCACATTACATAGTTCTTTTTTTATCACTTCACAAGCGTATTCACGTGTTTCTATATGTGCATTTAAATAGTTTACAACCACTGGATATCTGATCCCAACATTATACTTTTCAGATTAACTATTGTTCCCGGGTGCACTTATCAGCATTGGAAATCATTAAAAATTTCAAGAAAAAATGCTTTGTTCTAATAATTCGAAAAAAAAGGTGTTGTTGGTGACTCTAATTCGCATTGTAATTATAATGTTAACGAGTTAAATGAGTGCTTTTCTAGCTCGGCCAGTAATACCACCACAGCTCCCCTCTCTCCTCTTTCTCATCTCTTGAGCAATCATTTTTTCGCTGATGTCCCTTTATCTGCTAATGGTTCTGATTTCTACTTCATTAATGTTTTTCCAGACGAAGTACTTAAATCAACAAACCGAATATAATCTAACATACTAAAACATTTTTATATATCGTCACATGCTATGTTATAAACTTATTTTTAATATTTATTTATTTCGTCCCTTTTTCCGGTATCTACCTAGTCATAGTAATACTATTATAATTATTCTTTGTAAATATAAATATATTCTTTTCTCTTTCTTTCTTTATTTACTTTCTTCTTAATTGTGTTTAATGTATAATTATAAAATATCTACATCATTATTTTGTAAATATAGAGTATAATTTCTATATAAACTGTAAATAATATTTTTATAATTATTACATCTACCATAAGATTATTTTATTTTATTTTTATAATTAATTATTAAGAATTGTTGTACTCCATATTATTCTGATCCTGTACACTGTATACTTTTGTAAAACTGTTGTTGAGTGTATTATAAATAAATAAACAAACAAACTAAACAAACTTGAAAACTTGAAAACAAATATTATACTTTTATATTAATATATTTATATTATTGAACATTTTATTCATACTTACTTATATTATAGAAAGGGCTGTTGGATGATCCAACAACATTGAAGATGTCCTTGTTGTCCAAAAGGCAATAATTAACATGTTGAGAAAGAGAGGTTTATGATTAAAGAAATGTATATCCAATAGACTGTATATCAACCAGTACCATATAAAGATAGAGAAGTTACCTTCACGTTAAGAATTATAATATCCCGTAGATTCAGAAATAAACTTAAACAATTTTGTTTTATAAATTATTGTAGCAATCATAATATAATATCATACAGTATGATATAATATTAATATAAAAATATCGAGATTAACGTTATCCAATGCTTTTGAGAAGAAGTCAAAGAAGAACGAAAACAACAAGCCCTTTATTATCGATTGCCAGATTGCTATCATTTGCTATTTTTAACAAGGCAGTAGTTGTACAATGACATTTCCTAAAGCGTGATTGGAACTCAAACATTAGATTATTATTAGTAATATATTTTACAATTTGATCCTTTATTAGGATTTCAAGTACTTTAGAAACAACTTGTAAAAAACTAATTAGATGGTAGTCATAACAATGAAGTGAACTGATTTTTTGATGAAACTTTAGCTTCCTTCCAAATATTAATAGTTAGTAATATATCACAAAGTTATTGCTAAATATTGCGCCAAATTTTAAAAATGATAGATTTCTAATTTCTATGTCCGGTATCAATCCGGCAATTATTTGGACTGAGAACATTTTAATTGCGTGGTTTATGCAAGATGGAGCTAAATTTCTTTCTTTGCACACGAAACACCTCAAATAAAATAATTGAATAAAATGCGACGAAAATCTCAAGAAATATACATCGAAGTAAAATTTGATTTGCGTCGCAAGACCCAGTCCGCTTGAAAGACGTGGTTGACTTATTTTACGTTATAATATCTCGTCACTTTTATCTGTTTGTCCCGAAAAAACGCGCGGCTCACTACGCTTCCTGTATGGTTCGCTTGATCGCTTCTCAAGCTTATAAACTTGAAGACGAAAGCTTTTATGCGGTACAAACGGACAATTAGTGCAGCTGACCATTCAAATTATGCTAGTCTGAGATCTAGATTCGCATCGTCACAAAGTAGGCTTTACAAAGAGTACCTCAGGAAAACTCAGAGCGACCAGACAAGTGATCTTTCTAAATTCTGGTCTTATGTGGACACAAAGAAATAGACTAAAGATGTTCCTTCAATGATCCATTACTCGAAGTAAACCCACCCAAAAAGTGGATTCAAAATTGATTATTCAAACTACAGATGGATGGCTATATTTCTTACGTTAACTAAACTCTTTGAGTCTTTAGTCTGCGATGTAATATCTTATCGACATAAAAGAACAAAGAACCGATATATCGGTTAATCAGCATGGCTTTTTCGGCCGGTCGATCTACTTCAACAAATTTGGTAGAATTGTCCAACTATGCTTTTGATATGATGGAGTCTGGCTCGCAATATTAGCAAAGCTTTCAATAGACTACGAGTTATCTTATTCGAAAAATGCGTTATATTGGTTGGTTGGATTAAATAATATTTGAGCGATCGCACACTGTATGTGCAAATTGGTTAGCGGTAGCCACTATTTTCATGAACTCAAAATGATGATTTGAAAATATTCACTAGAATCGAAACGGTATCTGATTGCGAAGGAAGACCTGTACTTCCTTTATTAAATATTGGTAAATTTAAAACGATGACCTTTCATCGTATGAGAATGCTTATTAAATTTGATTACTCAGTCTATGGTATCTTCTTAATAAGAGTGTCTGATATGCGTGATTTATGTGTTCTCTTTGATGATAAGTTATCGTTCAGTAAACACATAGGTTGTCAAATATCTCCCTTCCGTCTATTTGTCTTTTTAATTTCGCGGCTATGTACAAAGCGCTACAGAGCTCGTAATACTATACATCATTTGAGTATTTAAATAACCTACAAAACGACGATATGCATGCTTAGTTTGGATACTGCGTTCAAAAGTTATAGACGTGTAAACATGGAGTTCACTAACGCCGAAATTCGTGCTATTTTGAAGTTTTCCTTCGTTAAAGGCGAATCCGCTAGAGAAACATCACTTCGAACCGCGGAGGAATGGTTTCGACGATTCAGAGCCGGTGAAAACGACACCATAGATAAGCCAGCCGGCGGAAGACCTTTGACGACTAATACCGATCAAATCATGGAAAACATTGAGTTAGACCGGCATGTGACATTTCGTGACATCGCCCAGGAGATGAAAGTTAGTCACCTAACCATTTTAAACAATCTGCAGAATGCTGTATACAAAAAAAAACCTTCTGGACCGATTACCTGCGAAATGCTGCTGAAACGGAACGAACTTGACCCATTTTTGAAGTGGATGGTGACTGGCGACGAAAAATGGATCACACGACAATATTGAATAAAGAGAAAAAATCTAAAATTAAAATATTTTTTTTTTTTAAAATCTCCAACGAACTGACAGTTGAAAGCGCTTATTCTTGCTACGCTCGTATTTTCCCATTTTTTAGATATTTGTTTTTTAATTGTTTTGAATATTCAAAATTATTCTAACGTGTATGTATGAATAAGAGGAAATACAATATTTTTGAACACTGGATCAAAAAGAATTAAAGGAAGAATCGGAGAATACTTGCTGAACATTATATTTTGCTCTTCATATTTTACATTTAGAGTATTCACTTCTCCTTTTACTATATCCAAAAACTCTGGTAAAAAAATGAAAAAAAATGTATGGCAATAACTTTAAAGTAATGCGTTTTTCAAAGTCAGCAACGTTTATTTAGCAAACCAATTTTCAACTCCTGAAGATTTTGTTTGTTAGAGCTAAATAATAGCTTTTTGTCTGTCATTTTAACAGTGTTTGTTTGTTATTTTAACAAACCTTTTTTTTCGGTTTTTCCCATACAAAATTAATGTCCACCCTCACCCACCATAAACCAGGAAAGGAGTAAAATGTAATTATGCATATTTTTAAAATAATTTGTTAGATAATTTCAAATATACTATAGATATTTTATATAAACTTCGTATCTTCTTAAAATTTGATTTGAAATTAGGTTTTTATAATATTTAAAATTTATGGTGGCCAAGTCCTTTTTGAAGATAACATATGGCTTATCTCCGCAAATTTTGAAAATCAGACAAGCTAAACTATAATTTATTATTATTATATGTTTATATTTAGTAAAAGAACACTTTTTAAATAATACTTTGTTGTTTTTTTTCTTTTAACTCTAAAAAGAAAAACAATGAGATACAATTATTAGTGCGCACCCCAATTATCGTCAGGTGCTCTTCTACATAAAATCCTTTGATCATTTCCAAGTTACCCGCATTAAGCAATTACGCCTCAAAAATCTGCGACCAAAAACCATATATAATTGAAATAAATTAACCTAACCTATCCGGAAATAATTAAATGTGAAGCGGAAGGTGGCACAAACATGTTGCCGACGCGCAAAGCGCTTGCTTTCCGCATCCGCACGCATAATATCCACGACAAATGAGCACTTTTCTTTGCACCACAGTCGGCAAAGGCTTTTCTTCGCCTCGTGCACAAAGAAACACGCTATAGTTTTTGTGTATGTATTTTATTATTTTTTTGATTTGTTGTTCCTCTTCTTCTCTCACTCTCAGCACCCCCTGTGTGTATATATATAGTGACGGCAAAAAGTTTATAAACACTTAATTACGCAGTCGCCTCGGTACACCCTTGTTAAGGAAAAGCGCACAATTAATCAAACATGTTTCTTGGACGCGCTCGCATAAGCTTTTCCCACCAAATGTTTATGGTTTTATGTTAATGTACACAGATTAACCTTTTTTATGTATATTAAATAATATTTTTTTCCAAACTCTATACATATAATTTGTTTCTGCACGAAATGGCCAAAGTGCGCTACAAAAAATAAAGCTTCGTGCAACTGTGTAATAAATTCTCGCTAAGAAGCGAAAGTTCGAGAGTAAATTGTCCAGCACGAACTCACTTAAAGACGTATACACGCATACACTTTTATACACACTCACACTCTCACCTATAAATGCAAACAACTTAATAATATTCTTCTATATCCATTACTTTGTTCTCTCTAATGCGCAGGCGTCTCAGCACCGGGGTTTCTGTACATAGAGGATGCCTGGTCTTTTGCCAAAATATTGCTGCAGAAAATCAAATGTACTGTGACCCCGAAAATCTTATATGTATCAGAATAAAATTAACCCCTGTCCCCTTGTTTTTTTTCGATTTCAGGCTCGGGTCAAATCCAGTTGTGGCAGTTTCTGCTGGAGTTGTTGAGCGACTCAACGAATGCCGGCTGTATTACATGGGAGGGCACAAATGGTGAATTCAAGCTCACCGATCCGGACGAGGTGGCCAGACGATGGGGCGAACGCAAATCAAAGCCGAACATGAACTACGATAAGCTCAGCCGAGCATTGAGGTAAACTATATATATGTTATCTAGTATAAATTTGGTGTGTACAAATTCAGTACACACAAAACAATTTTACATTGTATTATTTGCTATTTATGGCACCATTGATTCTTTCCATTTCGAAACTAAACCGAATTTATTGCCAATTTGACTGGTGAATTATCATCAAAAGCACTACCCGTACAATATATTTATATATACATAACAAATCTAGTAAATCAAATTGCCATTTATTTCTCGGAGAATTTTGTTCATTTCTACTTCTGATGAGAGACGCACAAGCAAACATGTGCGCACATTTTATACGAAGGGGATGTTTTTCGCCAGCCCTTGATTACTGTGTATGTGCTCGCGATGAAATTGAATGTTATTAACTCACCAGCCGGACTTGTCCAGCAACTGAATCGCATTTGAACGCCCACACACATAACTCTATAACTCATACTCTAACATTGTGTGGGTGTGTTAGATTAACGTGTCCTTAATCTAAACATAGCGTATTTCGGGATATATTATACATATATTATATATTACTAATAAAGTAATGTGATTTTCAGTAAATTATCTAAAAATACTATTATTTAACATGGAAAATATAAATTAGAAAATATTATCAAAAATAAATGATAAAATAGTAAAACCGTTTTTGCTAAATTTATCCTGAACACACAACCTCACACCCTGTACTCAGCCATAAATGAATAGATCGTGATTTCCATTCTCAAATCTCAAGTGGCACTGTGCGGCGGCATCTCTAATGGGCCTTTAGTGTAAAAGGGTTTTTTCTATCTCGTCTAGTACAACTAAAGTGCTCAAATTGCCATACATGAGCGAGCATAAATACACACACCCACACATAAGCTCCCCGCCTCTCCACTTATAGACACATACACCAACTCAAACTGTATGTGACACACATCGGTTTAATGTGTTGGATTTACATCACGGTGTGTGTGTGTGTGTGTGCTGTGGTATCCTCTTGACTATTCATGATGTCATTTACAATGTTTAAGGGTTGAATGCTCCACGTGGGCGAACACACACACATAATACACACGCACCCAAGAATAAAGCAAAGGCAATTTTATTGAATGCCATGATTTTGTTTTGATATGTTGGCAATTCTTGTAAAAGTATGTATAAGCAATATAAATATTATCTTTGAGAATTTAATACTTTGAATTCAGTTAATATTTGTTTTATTAAAAGCTATTATAAAACAAATAACTGGTACTGTTGGTATTTTAAGTGTCCCAAGGACTGATATAGAGGCCAATGCGGTATACAGATGCGATATGGCGGTTAATTCTGCCTCAAATACTAATGTACGATTGACCAACCGAAAGTGGATCGTGGGCTCTTTAAATACGAATTAATACTATATTATTTTCAAATCAATATTTTGAGTATATATAGCATGGATTTACAATACTCATCAGTGCCACCATCTTGTCTAATCGTTAGTTTGGGTTCAAAAGTTATAGACGTCTAAACATGGAGTTCACTAACGCCGACATTCGCGCTATTTTGAAGTTTTTCTTCGTTATGGCAAATCCGCTAGAGAAACGTTCCGGTGTTTTGGGGGATGGTATACTCTATCACTTCGCGCCGCGGAGGAGTGGTTTCGACGATTCAGAGCCGGTGGAAACGACACCATGGATAAACCAACCGGCGGAAGACCTGTGACGACGAATACCGATCAAATCATGAAAACACATCGAGTTAGACCGGCATGTGACATCTCGTGTCATCGCCCAGAAGATGAGAGTTAGTCACAAACCATTTTAAACCAACTTGATGTTTGCGTGCCGCATGATTTGACGCAAAAAAACCTTACAGACCGAATCAACGCCTGCGATATGCTGCTGAAACGGAACGAACTCGATCCATTTTTGAAGCGGATGGTGACTGGCGACGAAAAATGGATCACATACGACAATATCAAGCGAAGGCCGGTGAATCGTCCCAAACTGTGGCTAAGCCATCCCGGCCAGGAAGGTTGAATAAAGAGCAAAAAAGCGGAAGGGAGATATTTGACAACCTTATATATTGTAATTACAGCTTTAAGAAGCTAAACCACTAAAAACTTTAGTGTTTTTACTCCACGTTAGGAATTCGCAAAAAAAAAAATAATAAACTCTAAAATATGTACATCAAACACAAACATTAAAAAGAATATCTGAAATATTATTTATATCTAAATTAGTATGCCATAACTTAACAACTTTTTTTCTTCTAGAAACAAGCAGTAAAACTCAATCCAAAAACATTGGATAATTTATATATGAATATGAACTTGCGCGTAAAATAAATAGAAAATAATCAATAAACATAAATATCATATCATATTATAAAATATATGTTTTATGGTATAACATGTAAATGGACTCTTTGCACCAGTTGCTTCTTTATTCAAGTTCCACTTATTCTCTATATAAAATACAATATATTATATAGAAATAAGTATATAATATACAGTCGACAAAACACATGAATATTTAATTGGCCATTTCTAAAAAGGGAAGTTCGCGATTTCTAGTGTAATTACAATTATTTCACTAGCTGTAATTGGTTTATTTTTATTGGCAGTGACACACACACACACACACACAAATTGCAATTTGGAAAAACTACTCACCTTATGATAACTTCCTGAAGTATTCCACATCAAAAATCACTTTTCACTTGGTTTGGTATATTTATTAGAGGATATATTATGAACTAGCAGAACACACAGGACTCTCTCTTGATTGCGACAAACTGTGTATGTATTATGGTTGTTGGCACGGGAACGGTCGATGAGGAACTGAATACTGAACGCGACGCAGAGACCGGCATAGGAAATGGGATTGCCAAAGCCAGGCTACGTGTATATGTATTAAATAGAATATACGATATCGTACATGTATGTATATAAATGTGTTGTGCCTTCTGTTTCTGTGCCTCTGATATGTGTCGTAGATTTGGTTTAAATATATAGTGTGTGTATATTCAGAAATTTCGGGCAGCGCATGTGCAGGAGAGAGCGCACACGTTTTTTTATATAAGTATGGGTGAACATCACCCACACTGGAAAGCCCAAATTGCCGGTGTTGGGGCTCGTTGCGTAAGGCGTATATTACGCAATGTAGAAAAAGTATGTGTTTTCATAACGGCGCGTGTACGCTCTAAACAGATGCCTCTCCTTGTAGATCTGGCACTGGGTGCACTAACATATGACCTCAAACAGCTGGGAGTACCCTCAAAAGGTCACGTTGTGCTAGTAAAGCTGCAACTTAGGCCTATGTTTCGAATAACATATTTTACCATCAATAATTAAGATAGAGTTTTATATGTGTTCTAGGATTTTCCCCAAAAGAAGTTATACACAACCTATATAAAGTTATTTAATGGACTAAATGTATGTCATCCTAAATGAATAATTAATGGAGTCTTGCTGTGGTTTGAACACGTAGATGCTAGCCATATAATAAAACTATACTTATAAGTAAATAGTTTATACAAATACCCATACAGAGAATGTTTTTTTTATGATTTATATCGAACTGCTGATGCGTAGTCTACACACACACACACGCATTCACATATTTTAATATTATCTGTTTATATTATGAATATTGATCGGAAAAACAACTGAAGTAGGACCGTTCTGGTTCGATAAATGGGTCGCAGATAGTCTTTGGGCCAAAGTTATAAATGTCATGTGGAATAATAATTATATATTATATATAAAATGTGGATGTAATTAAAAAAAGAAATGCGCAATTTAATAATACAAAAGCAATTTAGATTGTATCGCCTGATATTACAAAGTTATATATAATATTTAAGAATGTTTTAAAACTAAAAAGATGCGCCATAATATTTTTCAAAATTTTACAAAGTAAAAAGAAATATGACTTGAACTCCAGTATGATTTAAATGTAATATATCTTTTCTTTTACATTCCTGCTTTTCTTCAAATAAATTGCACCTTATCGTTGAGTAAGTACGAATAATGTGTTGTTAAAGTCTATTTTTAAGTCCGATGAGTCATGACTTAATGTTGTTCATCTGAATGTGTCTCGTTTCTTTCCAGAAAATGTTGAGATGAGAGATATCTGCAATAATTCGAAAACTCACATAATCGCTATTAGCGAATCATGCCTCAAAACCCATGGCTACAAACTCTTTCGAGCAGAACGCAAAGTACGACGTGTTGGTGGTGTACCAATCTTTGTTAGTAACAAGTTAAATGGTTGTGTTGTTGGCATAACAATAATAATAATAATAATAATAATATCGTGCACCTTAATTATCTGTTCATGAAATTATATTTACATATTCTACTACATTATTTGGCGTTTTTTCGACCAATTACTTAAGGACCACATTCCAATTCCAATTATGGGCGATTTCAATGAGAATACTCTTCCTCTTCAAAGAAAGCAACAAACTGTTGGTTTTCTCCAAACTTTAATAAATGATCCTTAATCTTATATCGTCTATTCATTCCTTCACTTTATCCCTTCTGCCTCATTCTAGAACGACCTGTCATTTACAAATCCCAGTAATGTTCCAACCTATATATACTTAGATGGGTTCGAGTCTTTCGAGACATGATATTCTAATCTATCGGTAACTTTGGCCCTTGCCAATTGGCGTGGATAAAATCAGACACCGCAGATATTACAATAAAATAAACTTCAAAAACCTTATAAATGAAGCTGCAAAGTTGCGATGTAGTGACTAGTATTTTATGACCTCAATAGACAGCAAAGTACATCATTTTGAAAACCTTATTCTCTATCATCGTGATAAATATGCACCGATGGTTCCTGAGGGTTGAGTACCTACCAGGCGCGTCCCAGGTGGCAAATGGGGGCCCTGTAGGCTGTAGCGATGTAGACACAGCTGACCTAGTGGGCTCTTCCACGATCCTTGAGTGGGTGGCCTCTACTGTCAAAGACAGGTATGTTGTGTGGAAGTAATAGGTTTACCGACTGAGATTCCTCTATTTTTTCGTCGGAGGGATGCGGCCTGTCTGCTACCTGAACCACGTTGCAACGTTGCGGTTTCCAACCATAAAGTACACAGCCCCCACACAAATAATACGACACACCACAGGACATCACTGAGTACAGTAGTAACTACTACTGACACTCGACAAACCGTGGCTTCGGCCGCACCGACCAAATCCAAACCTGCAGTTCAGATTGCATGCCCATCCACATCAGTGGCAAAAGCCGCAAACCAGTTTCAACATCCATCGAGTCAAACAATGGGCAACCATCAGCCCTCCTCTTCTGGAAACAGGAGAGGAAATCTAGTGGTAAGGAGTTGTTGACAATTTCGCTTCAGTGGATCGTGGATCGTCAACAACTACACCAAACAAGACTCCCAGATTTTATCGGAGGAGTCCAAAAGTAATTGCCGCTAGATTAGCTAAGAAAGCAGCTATTGATGGAAATAAAAAGGCATCTGCTGTAAATTTTTCAGCCCCCAAAAATTGCCTCAAAAACTTCCGACGTACAAAGGCAAGCTGCTAAGGCTGCTTTCACGGCGGGGAAAATATCGAGGTCGGAGGAACAAGGAGCGGTTCCTGCCCCAAAAAGAACGGATGTGACGAAAAAAAGCTAGAGTGACGTTCTGAAGGGCGATCTTAGCATCGCCATAATTGGATGTTGGTAAAGGGCCCCTAAGCGCAGATCAGGTGAAAGTGATCAAGATGCGTATGGTGCCATATATCAACGCAGAATGTGGTGGGACAATTTTCCCCAAGATTGAGATGTCGGGTCACATTAAGGGATCCTACAAGATTTTGTGCCACAAGGAAGGCACTAAGAAGTGGTTTGAGTCCAGAGTACCGCTCTGGACCGTCCTCTGGGAGGGATGCAGAATATCTGTTGTGGAAACGAGGAATTTACCTCATCCCAAGAAAGTAAGTGCATTCTTCCCAGGAGATGAGTTACCCAACAGTACCAAACTAGTGAACATGCACAAACTCTCTCTGATACAAAATTATGACATGCTGCGAAATGCAAGCTGGAGCGTTATAAACAGGACTGAGGTAGCCGAAGGAACGGAAAAAAGAGAAGGGTTTAAGTCGTCAGGCGCATTTTGTGTGCTAGCCTTAGGCGGTCTCTGAGACGACTAGAAAACAAAGTAAAATCACGCCCGAGCGTTCCAAATTGGAGCTTGGCTCCACCATAATCACTATTGATAGAATAAAGTGGGACATGTCCTCTTTCAAACCATACAAGGCGCTAGGACCGGATGGTGTCTATCCAATAATGCTTCAAAAACTCAGTAAAACTCATCTGGATTTAATCTCCAAGATCTTTAGACGAAACCGCCCTTCACAATGCAGTGACGCGCATTAAAAAGTCCTTTCACTTCAAACAACAAACTCTCTCAGTATTTCTAGACATAGAGGGGTTTTTTTTCCTTTGTTTATAGAAGGCGAAGCTACTCTAATTGCATTACGCATGTTATACAACAATGAATGGATCATTACTGGTACAATAACCGGTCATTCATAGAGAGAAATCTCTTTATAAAAAAGTGTGTGAGTTGCAGAAGTCACAGGGGGATGTGTAAACATCATATATATAGTATATAGTATATAGTATATATAGTATATATATATATCCGTACTCGATAATTACTCAAGCGATTTAAATCGTGAAGTG
>JANSTU010001049.1:0-19207 GCA_027564075.1 Bolitophila hybrida
AAAACACCCAGAAAAACTTAAAGCTCATTACCGCTATATATAACCATTTTATATTATATTATTTGTCTGTGCAAAAGCTGATTCGCTCATTATTTACTCTACCGCGTATCGTTTCAAAGAAACTCAAACTCGCATATAAGAAACACAAATTCGTTATGTAGCCACATAGAAAATGTGTTAAACATTTTCCGCTTTTCACCATCCCAAACACATTTTACGCTAATGCGGGTGCGCTTTTCTGGCGTTCGCTTGAAGTATAAGAGATAATTGCGATATGTTTTCGTTGAATAAAAAGCACAAACAAACATAAGATTGATTAAAGTTTGCAGATTATAAATACGAGGGTGCTCTAATGAAGATTGGTTAAGTGTGCATGCATTTCATTAGCTTATAATAAACATAGTGAAAATGTGTCAGGCACACGAGAAAACTTAAATGTGGTTTATTGGCTAATTTATGTTTAGCTGAGAACTTTGTTTATTAATATAAATAAAAAAAATATTTTTCAGTGAGTAATTAAATATATTTAGTTTATATAATGTAAATTTGTTGCATCTCCTCGATGTGCAGCTATTGATTACACCATTCCAAATAGCCTAAAAGTGAGCATACAAATAATTGAACTCATTTTACATGTTGTCCTACTGGTTCCATTCGATTGACCCGCGTACGTGCTATGAGGGTGCAAAATATGTGTGTGTGTGTGTGTTTCTGTAATTGTATGCGTGCGTGTTGGGCAAATCAATTACCTCACATTGGCATGGATCGAGTATCGTTTAATTAAAATTGAGTTGAGCGATATTAAATGGTTTGTCAACAATGTTAAATTGTGTAAACATTAAATAATATTTAAAACTGTGTGTTTTCCCCCACCTCTTAATACAAGTGTAATTTATTTATTTGTGCAATCCTCAGCTCATCAATTTAAGTTAATCATTAAAACGGAGCCAAAAAGCTAATAAATTGCATTGTTTGAGGCTTAAAACCTTTAAAGGATATTAATTAAATCGGGTTAATTATTTTCTTTTCTGCATGCTTTTCGAACCATAGAAAACTCTTCTCCTTGTATATAGAGAAAAAGCTCAGATGACGTATATCACAAATATGAAGTTATTCAAATATTTGCATTTCATTAAAATAGTTCTTGCGCATTTTCTTATAGATAATTAAAATATTTTATTTGAAAATGATAGATTTAGATTTTAATGTATATTGCATAATATAAACTGTTTACAGAAGATAAATCAAATCAATACTATAATATGACTTCCAAATCCATTTTACTTATAGTTGAGCACGCACATCGAAAGCAGAAACCTCCATCCCCTTTGCAAAAAGAGAGGGTGCGCTTACGGCTTTTAAGCAAAATCGATGCAAACGCTTTGTACCACCAGCGCATGTGGAAAATTCCTTAACTAAACTTCCGAGAACAACCAATCGCATTTGCGTATGTTGTGCGTATATTGTGACTATTATGGAAAATCAATCATTTGGAATCCGTTCAACGGCGGAAAGCTCTTTAAAGCTGCAGTAAAATGTATAGTTATACATGTGTATATGTATTGTATAAAGTACTTTTATGCGGGGGCTAGACGGTTTCAATCCATCCTGCATTCTAAAACACAATAAGTCAATGGAATTGATTTCTGATGTTTTTTTGTGTTTTTCTTGTGATAAACTCTTCACTTTTGTAAGAATCCAATATTGTGGAATAATGCTTTTCTAAGATTGTATAATTTTTTTGTTTTTTTGTTTTTAGGATGTTCACCTTGTTTCATGGTACTCACTATTTATATGGATCTATTGCCAGATGTTACATAATATGCCATACCACCAACCGCAACTTATCAAACAGTGAAAGTCCTTATTAGCTTTTTTCCACCCAACTTGTAGAAAAGATTTCCACTGTAAAACCTGTGCGACAGCAGCAAAACTTTTGCATTTCAGCATTGCGCGCGCGCACACAGGTGAACCTATCGAAACATGAGCTTTGAAAGTGCTTTAATGGGCAAACTTGTCGTATATTTCAACATACTCGCGCTCCTCTGCGACGTCTTGCCTTAAAAAGTGTGAGCATGCACAAAGTTTTCCATTCAAGGGGAAAACTTTTTTTAACGAACACTCGTGGTGCAATGCAAAGAATCACAAACATTGCAGTTGTATAATTCCAAGAAATGCTTTACGAAAGCTTGGATTAGTTTTTCGTATAGCCTGTTTCGATATAGAGTAGAAACAAGTTTACAAGACTATTTTCCAACATATGCACAATTTCGCAGTCAACGAGTTTGTTATTAGACCACTAACCGATTTTACAATTTAAATTTATTCGGAAATTGCGAAACATTTGAGCAACGACTGAGTGAGCGTGCAGAGTGCGTATGAGTATTAGCTAAACTTTTGCGCTTGAGAAATATATAATATATATATTATTTGTTTGAGGAAAAACACATTTGTACGAGTTCATTTATTTCTGTATTTTGTGTTTAATCTAGGATTAGAAGTGACACCTCAATTAAATTCGTATTTAATGTTATTTAAATTGCTTGACATACAATTTCCATGTGACTTCCAGCTGTGCTTATACTCGTATCTACATTTATATTAGATTCAAAAGCTTTGAGTTTTTATTACATTAAAAAAAAAAACAAATGCCTTTCGAAATAATCATGTCAAATGTATTATTTTCCATAAAACAGAAAAAAAAATATTCTGCGTATATATGAATATTATAATATTATTATATCATATCCGAAAGCTGTCTGCTAAACATATTTTGGGAATCATCGTATGTGTTTGTTGTTATAATTTGAATGTCATGTATAAACAGATCGGTTGAGTTCAAACATGCGTAAAAAAAATATTGTAAGTAATATATATGTATATGTAAAATTCTCATCAAGATCTGTCGAAAGTGTGAGTCATATATTTCTTAAAGTAGACCTCGACCCCAAAAACAATAAAAGACTGCATGACTGGTTATAAAATGCTCAAAAAGCTTTTCATCAGTATGTTTAAAAATGTTTTGTATGTTATCTTGACAGTCTCTTCGCCCTCTATCTCTGACAGATTTCAAATTCCTTACAGATTTCCTTCTCTTATAAATACTCTATAACTCGAAGCTGACATTATATGTATCTACTAGATAGCGCTTTAAAAGCTTCAGTTTATTTGGATTTAAATCGTATTAAGTTAAATGTTCCTTAAATTATGTTGACATTATTTACGAACAAAATCTTTAAACTAACATCATGATTTTTGTCTGAAAATCCGAATATATAAATTATTATACGAATTTCCCAATTTTCTCATGTTTTACTTTCTTCTAATCTCAACGATTCCAAATCCTATACTAAATCGCATAATTCGGTAAGACGGAGCCCTAATTTCACATACAAATATCAATTCTCGAGTTTCCAACACCCGTCGTTTATACAGAAGTAAAAACAGAGGGCGAGAGTACCCCAAATTCACAGAAAAGTCGCACGCGACATTGAAGATTACACAGAAAGAAAACAATTTGCATACATGCCGGATAGACTGCCAGGCAGCCCGTTAGAAAATGGAAAACATAATTTCCATCGCAGACGTGCAAAGTATATTATATATTCATTATAGTATACACATACATAATTATATATATACACTTATAATTTACTGTAATAATGTAGTCTGCCCGGGGCGCACGAAGCGACGTAGCACACATACTTTCGCATGTGAATGTCACAGACGCAAAGGCATTTCATTTGGGCGCACGCACGCACGCATACAAAAACACACACACATACTCATCCAGCTAAGTGGAGTGACAAGAGCGCGAAGGGGAGAAGCTAACGGCTGTTTATAATTACATGAGGGAGGCGGATGCTTAACAGAAACAAGCTAAGCAGTTGCAGGTAATTCTATTTTGTAAAGTTAGACTCGCACACACCAAAATATACACACACACACAGCCGAACATAGAGAATAACTCAAGTGCACTTGCAATTAAACAACTGCAATTAAAACGTCGTGCTCATTTTCCGCCAGCGAGAGAAGTGCGATAGAAGTAATAAATAACATTCGTGAGATATATTTTACGGTTGTTTATCTTATTTTGTATTTATCGCGAACAGAGAAACGTGTAAAATATCGATCGCCAGCGCAACGGTATTTACATCATTACGATCACCTAAGGCGGATAAACAAAAATTAAGGGTGTTGTAAAAGAAAAATCAAAGTCGAAAAAACACGAAAATATGTCGAATTATGCAAATTCAACTGATTGTCAATATCTATGGTGATTATTTATGTATATGTTATTTAAATTGTATAGTCCATATTTGTTAGCATATTAGCATTTTTACGTTTTGATGGCTTTGTGAGAATATTTTCCGGACTTTCGTTTGAATGACGCATATATAATTATTTTTTAGCTTTCAATCATTTTTTCGTGTACCATTTTACATAGGCTCTCCCGTATAAATGTTAGTTATGGTCACTCAACAACATTTCTTCTGTAAATAATTAGTGAACACTAAAACAATCGTACATTATTAAATAAAGATGAAATCGATAAACTTAAAAATCAAATGATGCTATAATTACCTGCTCTTTATGCACGGTAAATTTACAAGCAACAAACAAAACAGATATAAAATAAAACCCCCATAAGAACGGTATACCATTATTATACAACTACTCGACTATGCAAACGTTCACAATATTCAAATCTAAATTGATGTTACGTGGAAGTTTATGCCTCTAGACGGCAAACACCTGTGCATTTGCTAGCAGCATATATACTCTTATATATATATATATATATTTACAATCGAGTATATGAACGTCTAATATGGATAATTAAATGTGCACGTGAGCTTTCGACGTGTTCGTGTGTATTTCACCGGGGAAATATCCATATTAAATTCTCTTGAGTATATCCATAATCGCACGTTGCAGTTACGTCACGTTTTCCTTTGGTTCGAAATATATGTTTTCGAATACATAATATATCTTTAAAAATATACCTGATCTAAGTTATGCTATTTCTATATGCTCACTCAAATTGGAAAATTTATTTCCTAGAAGTAAGAACAAATATATATTACACTATTATTGAATCTATTTTGAATAAAATGTAAAAGTCATTTTCTTTAGAATATAAATTATAATCCAAAAACCAAAAACATTACTTTAGTAACTAATATTTTATAAACTTTAAACTATTTTGTAATTTTATCGTATTGAAACCGTAATATATGTACCATTGAAATACCATACTTTCATAAAGGTTATTGAAAATTGATATTCTATCCAGACTTTTCGTCATTCAATTCAATCTTTGATAAACCCATATAAGCACCACACCCCGCACCGCAACGCATAAATCGAATCGTACACCTCCAGAATTACAACAAACACCCTTATTACGTAATATAGTTTACTTTACAGCACCATTTGTGTCACCCATTTCATACACGACCCGGAAGGTGAACTTGCGTATAGACGACTGTTCACAAGGATATAGGAAAACTATTCACGGTTTTGCACGTGTTTTGTGGGATAATTGAATATGTGGTTGCGTGAATATGGGTTTATTTGGAGGTATGTTCCCCGACTTTAGTTGCATGTTTAACGGCTTCGTGGATAACATGAGCGCGTATGTGATGTGCGTATAAATAGCTTCTGAAATTGTACCTTAATGGTGATAGATAAAACTTGGGTAAACGATATATTTCGAGTATGTTGAGTAGAGCAAAAACCCTCACCACAGTAATCATGGGCGGATTTACGAGAAATGGAAATTTTATAAATATTTTTTGTAATTTAAAATGCCGAGAAAAAAACGAAACGCTTCTATAGATAAAAGTTAAAACATTGTCGTATTTTTATATCTTTTTTTTCTCGCATTATATAAACCACACAAATATAAATTTTATATAGATCAATTTGGTAAATATTCTGCTCCACACATTTTGAATATGCAATCAAACAACATTTGTATCCCTTACAGTTGATCACATCGGATGCTGTCCATCGTCCAGTAATAAATCTCGGACAATTTAATTATTTCCTGCCGCTGTTTCTCTTTCTATCAGTCCTGTATTTACAATGTGCCCAAAATCAAATATGTATTTTTGGGCTATATAGATTGGCTTGTTCACGTGTTTCATTTGAACACGCTTCTCCTCCAGCTAAACCACTAAAAGAAGAATATATATATATATTTTATTTTTATATACATACATGCTTATATACTTATTGTATATGTTCTTTATGCTGCCAAGCTAAAAATCTTTGCAATCAGTCAACACTTTGCGCGATTCCAAGGATTCTGTTATTAAATTACTTTTCAATCGGGTTGTTTTGTGTTTGTGTATGTGTTTGAGTGTATTTTGTTATCGCGAAAATATTCTTTTTATCGAGATGCATTAGGAGAGCATATATTGATTCGATTATTCTATTTTGCGGATTCATTTGAAATTGAATTTATTCTCGAACAAATTGATATTCAACTTGTATACGTCGTGAATTCATAATAGTTTCCATGCAATTGGAAAAATAGAAGTGTTTAAGTGTTTCAAATTCACAATCGAAAGCGCTGTTAATTAACATATAATGCTTATATAAAACAATCATGTAATATGTAATAAATTTAAATTCGAAATAAATTTTCAAGATATATCTGGCTTATATAGGAGATCTTCATATATGGGGTGGGAGGTCCGTTGAGAGCTTTTGATAGGTACATTGTGCTACTTCGAAGGTCGAAAGGGATAACTCCGGAAAAAAACCTCAAGTGTGGAGGTGTGCGTTGTCCGAATGAATCCAAGACAGACACGAAGGGAGCGCCATTTGATACGCAGAAGTTTTTGAAACCTTGTGTAAGCAGAGTGTCCGGGTGTGCTAACCACCAGGATCCGCTAATAGACACCTTCTGGTGACATCATCTACGTGGGTGTTAAAGAGACAGTTTGGGTCAAAAGTGACGACAAGGTATTTGAAGCAGTCGGATTGGCGGATTTTAGAACCGTTAATTGAAAGATAGATGAAATTTTGTATTTTATGTGAAGAGCACAAATTCCGATTTCGTGCCTGAAATGCTAAGCCCGATGCTGTCGTACCATTTGTCGAGGTTTTTGATAACACAACGACATCGTCTGCACATTGTAAGAGCTCGACATTTCTCACATCCCTTTGCACTGTGAAATAGACGGCAACGAGAAGGCAGACGTTCTTGCCAAATCAGCAGCACTGGAAGGAAGCTTGTTCTATATATAGGCTGCGTGTATGTTTATGTTAATTTATGGCATTATTGTTCCGTTATTCGTTATATTAGCAAGAGGAACCTACTGATTTAAAGTGCTACATTCGAAAAACACTTCGGTCTGCCGCGGTAACCCACTCGGCTATGGCCATGGTATAATATAATATATAATATATATATATAATATAATATTATCAATGCAGTGTTTTAATTAAAACAATAAAATATTTTTTAGAATTTAAGATATTTTGACTTTAGAAAAAAAAATGGGAATGTTACAATTACAATTCATGGTCTTGAAATTTTACCGAAATGCAATTAAAACAAAAATTAAATTAAATTACACCACAAAATTGATATTTTTATAATAAAAATGTAGAAACTAAAATTTTAAAATGTTCTCTGAAATCTAGGAGATGTTAAAATAAAAAAGAAATATTTCAAGTTCGAATTCCTAAATTTAGAAATAAATGTACAAAAAAAAAGTTTGCCAAAAAAAATATTTTATAAATATACCATGGCCTGGCATCGCACACTGGCCCAATGTCCCAAAAAAGATTAAAGGATCCAATGAGTTTACCAAAAACATTTACATTTTTGCTAAATATTGGTATTTCTTTGCAGACAAATAAATAAATTAAATTACATTATAAATAAAAAAATATATGTTTATATAAATCCTTATCTTATAAAAAAAACATATAAATGTATATATATATATGTTTTAAGTTTCATCTCATTGGATGACGTGAAAATACAAAATGTGGACTTTTTAGGTAAAATTCATTATTTTTGTTTTTACAAAATGCAAAATGCATATGGATGTTTTGTGTCGATCCACTCAACTTAATATGGTAATTAGACTGAACATTATTATAAATTCAGTTTTTAATGGACAATTAAGAAATACAATAAAACCATTTACTCGCCGCATATATCCCAATAACATTAGCTGACCAAGCACTTTAGCAAAATGGTCAACAAGGGATTTTGTGGTACGATAAAAGTGAAATGCACAACCATGTGTCTATCTACCTATATGTGCGTTAGTATGACGAGAAGTGTTCTCGTTTATTATCACCACTTAAGCCGATTTATGTATTCGTTTCCGTTATGTATGTAGGAAAATGTGTGGTGTGTGTGCGGTATATCTTACAACATACGATATGCGACACTTTTGCTAAGTAATTGTCCAGCAAAAACCGCATAAAGCTTTATTACCCAATGCTAGCTGCCCACCCACTTTGCAGGTGTGCCCACATAAGACATAACGATTTGCGGAAAATGTATATAATGGCATAACGAGTCTTATTCAGATTGTCTTTAGTCGTGTGAACACAGAACACCTGAAAATGCTGTTTACAGCTCCTCGGTGCACTTGGGGTCGGTTCCACTAGGTAAGCTTTATTATTACACATTTGAATGTATACTATAAATATTTGTCACAGCAATTACATACATTAATGTACACAAAATATGGTTGACTTAAGATATTATATAGGGAACTTGACTCTTGCATATTGCCCTGAACATATTTATATATACAAACTTTTCACATCAGTCAAATAACAATAACAACAAACACCAAACATCCCTTAGTGTGTACTTTCTTTAGTTTTAGATATTTTCAAATCGTCGTTTGGAAGCTTGTGAAAAGCATGCATAATGTGTCGCATCGTGTTTGTCCATTTTGAATTGCAAATGGCCGAGTGAGATCGTGTCTGATGTGCATACTTCTTCTGTGGTATTTCTTATATACTCGTAGTATGTGCTATTCATTTTGGTAATCAGATAGGGTGACAAATAATTACTCCATTAAAAATCAATTAGTCAGTCAGTAGACTGACATTATTTAAAATTGGCAATTGATGCGATTGTCTTAAAACGTGTTAATCTAACTATTATTTAAAAATAAACATATTTAAAAATGTACTTATTAAGTCTTTTCATCAAAAAACACTGTACACACTCTTACAACCGCGTCATGCAGGTGATACAACAAAAGTTTCATACACATGGTTTAAAAAGCTTTTTCTTTTGAACAACACATACTTTACGTGCAAAACTTGTTAATATTTATACAGAAAATACACTTAAACTTTTGTGTGCACGTGGTAACAAAGTTTATCGCACAAAATAGAAATGCAGAGACAATGGCGGTTATAGGAAAACGATATAAAGGTTATGCTGAAACCAGAATACGATGAATACATTTTGCAGTTTTCTAAAACAACAAAGTTTAATATAATATTGTATATTTAGTGTTTAGATGAAACTGTGCTTTTATATTCTAACTTCAAATGAAATAAATAAAAAATAGTTTAATGTTAAGGAAAACATGCATATTTAGTGTTTAGATGAAACTGTGCTTTTATATTCTAACTTCAAATGAAAAGAATAAAAAATAGTTTAATGTTAAGGAAAACATGCATTTTACATTGTACTTTTATTTATTTAACGTTTTGCAAACTTTGAGTTACACAAATAAAATTGAATAATTGCAGACTTAACGCAAACTGTTAAAAACTACACGAAACGCGTGCTAGCAACAGCTAACAGCCCTTATAATGTACAGCCACTTTACTGCACTCCGTTTATAAAGCTAGGGTTATTATATGCTTTTGGAGCGTTCGTTGTATACTTAATAGCTCGTTTTATTCATGATTTAATTTCATTGCTACGCGTGCTTTGGCCCCGGCACAGTTTAGACGTTCCGGAAGATTTGCATTTAAAGTTGTTCGCAATGCTTTTCCGGAATAATATATATATTTCAGGCTTGTATACGCGTCTGGTTGCATACAGTCCATGTGAATATGGGTAATTAGCATCAGCCGCCTGGCGAGCACAAGAAATTATAAAAACCGTTGGTTTTTATGCGTTTGCAGTTTCGCAGATTATGCCGTTTGTTTGGTCAGATGGCTTATGTAAATACATTTAGTTAAGTGGCGAGTGTGTTTGCTGTGGAAATCTTGTAGGTATTACTAATTTATGTGTTACCAGGAATCAATTATATAAATATCCTTATGTAGATTGTAGAACGATAAATAAAAGATAAAATTAATTAAAACCCCCATAAGAAAATGGTTTCAATCATATTTTTTGAGTTGAGCTTCTTATAAATAGATACCTAATCTTTTATTTTTTATAATTTTTTTTTTATTTTCTTGTTGTCGTAATTCTTTTTATTAGAATCATTCCTCACAATTCAAAGATTATAAAACAAGAATATATACACTATGACACCCAACATTAATTTTCTTAAATCTTTTAAAATCTTCTTTTCTCGGAAATAGTTATTGGTTCCGAGTGAAATTTCTATAGCATACACAGATGGATATAAAATGTATTCTAGAGCTGGAACTGATGAATTATTATTCCTACTAAAAATTCTATAGGAATATCACTTGGAAAATATGCGACTATGTTAGATATTGTTTAAATTTTCGCTAACAGGATTAAAATCGTTACATGCAAATACTTAAAAGCTTTACTTCGGTTTTAATTTAGCATCATTTTTTAAAGCCTATTTGTCATTAAACAACTACAATTTAAGCAATTTGGATTTTCTTAATTTTTTTGTTTTGTTCTGTATGATGTTGTTTCTTCATATTAATATTTTTTATTTATAACAAAAGCTGAATAAAAACAGATTATATTTAGGTGGGAATAATGGGTTCGATCTCTAACCTGCGTGCGTCCCTTCTTACTTAAAACGTTACTCCATACACAAAATAGTTAGAAAATTGGCGCGTATATTCAAGCTTTTTGTAGATTCATTTATTTTAATTTAAGCCTTTATAGTTTAATGTATATTTAATACACTTTAAAAGCTTAAATAAAGCTGAATTAAAGCTAAGACATGAACATAGCTTAATTAATGATGTACAGTATCGCAGTTAGCTGAATAAATTGTAAATAACTCAAAAATTGTTTTGTTTATTCGAACATTGGATCGTCTTAGACAATACGTATGGATTATGGCTTAGTTTGTTAAGGCGCGTGCATCATGACAGCAAAAAAATATTACTTCGAATGATAAATTAAATACTACATAAATTATAATACAATGAATACAATATTGGATTGGTAACAGAAGGTACTACAAAATAAACAAAAATTATTTATTTTTTTAATTTGCTTTAATTCTAGCTCCATAAAATGTTTTTTTTGGAAGTTGCTTTCGTCAACCCTACTAATTTTTTATAAACCTAAATGTGCATAATAATAATAATAATAATTTTTATTGTAATAAGTACACAGTAAAACAAAATGTAAATTAATTATTATTTAAATTCCATCAAATCGTCTAGATCTAGATAACTTCATTGCACTTCGTCCTAAGTCCTAAAGTTTTTGCTTGAAATTTATTATCCAGCCATAACATTAGTAAAATTAACTGTTATCGATGGTAATTAACTTGTGCCTAAACTCAGAAGTTTATAAACGTACGTTTAAAGTTGCTCCTATTTTAAAATTAATTAGGTAGTTAGCATTGAGTTCCCGCTAGCGCACGTTATTTCTCTATTATACGAACAATGTAAGGTATTCCCCAAAACTCTGTTTGGAAACGACTTATTTAAAAGCCACGCTGGCTTCGCTGTTTATTTGTATTTCAAAGTTGTTGTTTATCGTTTAACGCGGCGCACGCTTATTTTGCAGCATGTGCGATTTTACCGTTAAGTGCCAATTAACGAGAAAATACGGTACCCGCCTGGCGCTTTTTGTCGTCCACGCACAATCAACATACACAGTCTCACACCCCTTCTCTTTGGTATATATATAAATATATATATATATATATATATATACTGAGCCGTCATGCCGTAGTTCACGTACTCCTGTGCCCCTTTTCGGTCCACGCAAACTCGACAAAGCAAAATAAATTGTGTGAATTTCGCTGCATTGATCCGAACATTATTTAAGTAATTCTGTGTTTGCGGTTTCCCCATTAAAGCCAGTCGAGTGGAACACTCTTGTACATGGTGACTATATATATTATTATATATATATATAGAGAGAGAGAGTAGGTGGGGGTTGGCAGTATAATATATGTGATTACCACATCTGATGGCGGCGCGCAATGTGGCGGTGGCGGCAGAGCAGGCGGTGGAAAATCAGATCGGAAAATCTATGCGTAGAGCGCAATCGGACCAAGTGACCCAAACAGAAATCGACCCTTTTGTATTTGAATTTATATGTATGTTCTATCGATGTGCGAATAGATGTCACAACTCTCTTATCGATATGTTGTATATTGTGAAAGGTTATGTGCAAGTCAAATTTGTGGACAAAATTTGTGAGATGCGGGGCCGAGGTCAGGCATGTTGATGGGTTGTCATGTTACGAATATGCAAATCTTGTAATATTTAATTAAATAAATATTATATCTTTTTCTTGTACATGTGAGATTTACAAACAAGTCCCTTATATATTATATGTGTTTACACATTTATGTACACCTGACCTAATTACGTATTATCTGGGTAGGAACAGGCTCGCTGTTGTGTTTACCTGCCTTTCATTAACACAATTAATGCATTCTACATTATTATACACGCACCGTGAGTCATAAAGTTGACGACTCAACCCCAGTTTTCCCGAGATCCATTTCCGTGCGTAATAAACTCACACCGCCGGCATAGGTCGTCAGTAAGCTCACTCTAACAAGCTCGCTCAAATATTTATGCATAAACCATGCTCATGATACTAATGCCTGTGAGGATAAATCTGCAAATTACACACTGTGTGTGTATGTGTGTGTGTGTGTGTGTGTGCGCTTACAAATAAAGAAAAATGAAAGAAAATTACCTGCAAAATTCATGAGACTCTGCCAGCAACTATTTAAATAAGCGAGTGGGGGAGCTGATGATGTGCGCACTATAATATTTCAGAAAAGACTATGTATATTTTTGAACGTTGTTTTTCTAAAGAAAACTTGATCCTTCAATTAATTTATAATTTTTGCTCATTTGTCATTAATTTAATAATTTTAATTAAGTATATATAGTATATAGTATATAAGAAATTCTAAGTATTCATGTAATCACTTCACATCAAAAAAAAATCTGACAACACGGTCAAGTACCCTGTACATTTAGTAGATGCTGTAATTGAAAATTCCATTTTTGATACAGGCAATCAAAATTTCAATTTCAGTTACTATCTGGTACTTTATATGCTCTCCAATTATACAAACAGGGCGTTCTACAAAGGGTAAAAATAAACGTAATGTGGCGGATTTCTTGTGCAATTTATAATTATAGAAATTTATGAAAATTTAAAGTTAAATACAACTCATAATTATAATTCAATAACAAACAACCCATACAATTTAATTAACAAATAATTAAATAATAATATTTTTACTTGTAGATTTTTTTACAGAAAATCATGCTCACGCTCAGTGTTGAGAATGTTTACACTTTCAACTGAAAATGTGCAATATTTTCGAAAATTCGAAGTAAGAGAGCATATGTGCGAGAGAGTATTTGTAATTCAACTCTCTGGCTCTCCATCGAAATATTTCGAACAACGCAGATGAGCTGAAAACAGAAATTGGTAGCTCGTCCATTCAGTCATCTCTGAGATTCCACAGAATCTAGTTTATATAATAAAGCTTTTCTAGAGATTATTTATCGAGTTCAATTATGAACTTGTCTATCTATATAACACAGATTTAAAGATTTAGTGTAGTATATAATTTTGAACAAGGTTTAGTGGTTTTTTTTCTTGAATGTTTATACGAAGAGAAATAAATATCAGACACATTGACACTAATTAATGAAGGTGGATAACATGAGCAAGCTTTTAAGCTTGTATAAATTATATATTAAAACATATTGATATATTGTAGATTTACATAGAAAGTTTAAGAATGTCGTATTTGTGCTTTGTTAAAACTTTATTGATAGTAATTGTGTTTTTGTAATGTAATTTAATTATATTTTTTAATGTAATTCAAAGCTTTAAACAAAATTTATTTTTACTTTTTAGAGCTCATCGTGTTTGCAATTATGCTATATCATTGAAATTTGAAAAAATAAAATAAGTGATTCGTGATAAAACCAGATTTAATTAGTTTTTAAATATAATATACTAGTTATAATTACTATAATAAAATCATTTCCTGAAAAAACATCAACAAACGTGTTCAATTTTTCAACTTCCAAATATTCCGTCTAAAATCTAGCAAAAACAAATAATCTGTGTAATTTTAAACTATAATCCTACACGAATAATCCATATAAATATCTTTTGCATAATCACAGAAAAAATGTATGTATACACATAGAAAAAAAACACTTCTCTACATTTTCGTTGAGTGCAGCTTTTGTTGCACCATAACTTAGTATAAAAAAAACAACAGAGAGTTGGTATAAAAGCCATTAGCATAAGCTCAACGTTGATGTAGAAATTGTATATAATAAAATATACTTATAAATAAACATTATACATTACACTCATTCACATAATATACAAATGGAAATGGCTCCGATTCAAGTGACATCATTAAAAAATAAACTAAATCTGCTTGCTGATTCTGAACATTGCATAAATCATTGTAAATGAATAATGCAGTTCGGAGTGCATTTATAACAGAAAAAATTAAATGTACGGAAACTCGAGTTTGTTAAAGGGGGTGCTCACTGGAAAAAGCGCACCTGTTGATCGTGTGTGTTAATTTTGCATCTACTCGTTTTGCAATACAATATGACGAAGGAGAGGGTTGGGGCTTAAAAACAATTGACAAGAATTTGCAATGAATATATATATAGAGCATATATACCTAATAATAAACTCCACACACATTATTCATGGCTTTTTTATCGTATAGTATAACGAGCCTTTGAGTACCGTATATACTTTTCAAATAAAGCTCTTTCTTAACTTTTGTGTCACAGCATAAGCTATATAGTATATATACAATATATATTATGTATAGATAAAAAGAAACGTTGTGCGTTTAATGTTCTGTTTGCTTGTGATCGTCAAAGAGGTTCCTTTTGAAGATTTAAAGATGTTATTATTTTATTTCCAAAGTCAGAGATATATTGTGAGTTTCTTCGTAACATTTTTATTAATACTTTGTTATGGATATTATAAAACAAACTTCGCTGTGTTCTAGATGTCAAGGATTAGCATCGATACACGTTCAAATATTAGCATCTTCGTGCAGGATCTATAGATTTCATCAATCAAAATTTTTATTTTAAATCTGCATTATTTAAATAAATTTAAAAAAAAAATACTGGTTTAACTGCAAATACAGAGATGATCATTTATCGATAACAATTTCATGTAAATACCCCAAGATTCCAATATATAGATAGTTATTTGTTGGAATGTTCGTACATATCTATAAATGCACACCGATAATATAACCGCTGACACCAAATCCAGCATAATAATGGTGTCGTTGCTCAATGTGAACGTTTGCGTGACCGCAATCATAAGATTCTATATAGTCATTCGGGTGTCTGCACGTGTACATAGCATATATTTAGACAGCACATAATCTATATATGTATATTAACTATATGTGAATTTTCAGTTTTCACTAGAGTGCTGGAACTGAGGGCAAGCATTCAGTTACTTCTGTGCAAAGTGTTGGTAAACACGCTCAATGGACGATGAGAATTATATACGAGCAATTGGATTATATAATATTTGCTATTTGTTAAAATGCATTTTCTATCAAATAAAGGGTACATAATGGTTCATAATGTTTGTGGATTACTATAGATGGAGTGTGTGCTGCTGATGGTGGATTTTTATATCCCGTAACCCAGATTCAAAGAGAGTGGGGGCAAATTTAAAAAGCGGTCAAGAGTAAAGTTTTGTCAGGTTGATTATTTTGCTCCAAGAGAGAATTTCTAGCATAAGGAATAGTACGATTCACATTTAAGTATAAAAATATTGTTTTTTTTTTTTAATCTTTATAAGTGATAAAAGAAAATAACGACAACACAAGACTATATTGAATATTTATTAAGCACACACACAAAATCTTTTTTCTAACCAAGCAAACAAATGAAAACTCAAATAACATGAATCGTTGTACCGAGAATTGCTCATAAATCATGTGGGGTTTTATTATGCGACTTCCGGATGCCAAATGATTGATTACATATACTCAAAACGTATAGAGTTGTCCGCCTTTCAGACATTGTACGTATAACTATACACAAAGATCTCATCAAACTATATACATTCGTGACTTTTTACAGTAAAGAAAAAGATTGCCAGAGCTATTGAACCCGACGGCAGGCCATCAAAAAGTTACGGTATATTTATTGATGCGTCGAATGGTCCGTAGTCGTCAGCGTCTGCAAAGACGTACTCCTTGCCCGAGAACCATACTCCATACTCAACTCCTTTGGGTGTAACCGCAGCACATAGTTATAACAAACAGAGAGGCTTTTGCGGAGTTTGTATATATAGTTTATTATATATACGTGTGTGCATAGTGCCAGGGTTTCTATTAAATACGTCAGTCGAAAGGGTGATTTTTATAAGAGAATTGGATCATTGTGTATATAAATAAGCACAATAAACAATTTATATAGATGTATGTTTTGCAGGGCTACAACCCTTTCGGTTGAAAAGCTTTTTATTATTTAAGGGTGTACATTTGAAAGCATTATCGAGTGATCCGTCTTTGTGAATTGGCATTTGTATGCTGTGAAAAAATGTAAATGGAAGAAATCTGATTCCTTAAAATGAGATAAGGTCTGCACTATTTTTGAATGAAATTATATGCTCAGTAAAAAAACATTATTATACTATATATATATATATATTTTCATATTGAAGAGATGAAAAATTAAGATAAAGATGAAAAATGAATAATGAATATGAAGATGAAAAATAGATATATATTATGCTTCAGCTTTAGGAGAACTACCACACTGTTGATCATATTTATCCCACACCCTCTTATATACAAATACGAGCTAGTCAAGCAAACGAGCTTTTCGTATCAAAATGTGTAAGCTTTACTACAACGCCCACATGCAAACAAACATAAAACTCTATAGAATAACCTTATATAATACATTTCGAATATAAATAACACGACAGAATAATAATATACATTTTATGTACTACAGACAGTGTGTTTATTCATATGCTGTTTGGATTTGTTGATGCTCGAAGCGTCTATGCATCAACATAAACGTTGTGGAGCTTTATATATTTGGTATGTATATATTCTTATACGTGCAAACATCTAGAAATGAAGATGAGACGATGGATATTTGAAGTGGAGCGCCGTTGCCGTTGCCGTGCCGATTTGCACGATTTGACGAGGGTTTCATACGGACTCTTGGATATTATTGCTTGTGCGGTTTATATATATACAGAGTATATAATATATATATATATATATATATATCACTCATCGGCAGAACACTTGTCATGTCGTTTATTTGACAAATATATAAAAATAATATAGTAAATTGTTCGAATATATAGAAATGTATGATTGAAGGCATTTTAATGATTTAGTTTTCTTGTGAGTACACAGAATTTAGTATTGGTAGAATCGAATTCAGAGAACTTATTAGTATGGTCTTTAAAATATATGTATAGATCTTAAAAGATTACAGTCATACTCTTATTATATTCTTTGAATAGGGCGCATATAAAGTTATTTTGAAGTCTTTAGCTTTAAAAAGGGTGCCGTTGAAATAGTGAGATTTTTCGGCAAAACTGATTTACGACCAATGCGCGAAAAGGCTATATTATTGCGGACTTGTTCTTTCATATATGGATAATGAGCAAAACGATAATGCGCGAACATAATACACCAGTATTAAAAGCCGTGAGACAGTTCACACGGCACGTTTTCCCATTGCGCATATTGCATATATGATTACAAAATTTCGTGCTATTTCCAATCGAACAGATTCGTTTCGCGAATTTTCCGATTTCGTTATTCCGTATAGAGCTGAATCTTATCGCGTAGATTATTATGAGGACTCGTTAAAAAGATGTTAAGATGTTTTTTCACAGTTTTAGCTAATTTCAATGTCTTTCTTGATGAATTATTAAGCAATTATATAATCAATTTCATATTATTTAATACTTAGATATTTTTTGGTGGTTTAAACAAATTACGATCATTTCGAGTCCATGAAAACAATCAGTCACAAATAACATACATGATTTTTATTGTGATGATAATTTTTTTTTTTTTTTTTAATTTAAATTTACTTAAAGTTACAGGGGATTCAGTCATGACCGGACGAATAAGAATATGTCCACTACGTGTGCGAAATGGTGGCGGTTTGAACATTTTCGGATTGGTGGTTGGAGGGTAGTAGGGTAATTTTTTTTTCTCTCTACCTCTTTCTTTCCAAAATTCCCTAAACGAAGCCCAGAGGTCTTACCGTTCCAAATTTTTGACCATCTTTGACATATAAAAGGTAGAAACATAATAGTAAATAACAAATAATAATTAATACATTTAAATTCGAATTTCATTCCCCAATAAGAATTTGTATATAATAGTTAAAGATGTTGTACTTGTGTCGCAGGAAGCTAGGATGTCACGGATATACAAAGGTTGCGAATACTTTTCATTCAACAGTCCGCGGATCATGCGAAACCTGTTAAGAAAGCGAGTTGGACATGATCACAAAACATGGTCGAATCTCGTTGAATTGGCAGTGTCTGCATTTTATGATTGGCGGCTATTCTGCTGAAAACGACAAGAACCGGTCGGCTTAGGGTATCTTTATACTTTAAGTACCAGGGGTTCTGTTGTACTCTTGGAGAAGCATAGTCGGCCAAACTCGCGAACTTTCTAACTGTGTCTAATAGTGTGTATGAAACCTGGCAACGGAGATGGAATGAGAGTGAAAAAGGCAGGTGTACGTATGAATTTATTGCGGATGTATGTTTTGCAAATGAGTTTGGTGTGCCTGATTTTTGTTTAGAACTGGGCTATCTTCTGACTGG